>PVKC010004738.1:0-34939 GCA_004027635.1 Crocidura indochinensis
TCACATTTATCTGGGAATTCCCAGCCATAGTTCTTAACTTATGGTCATTTAATTAGGGGGATATCCACCAATTCAGAACAACATCCCAAAGAGCTAATTTTGCCAAACCTTCTCAATCTACTTGAGTCAAAGAATCAAGTCCTGTAAGACTTAGGCACCCAGTTTGATGAGGCAACATCTAATGAGCTTATTGTCACAAGCTCTCGGAAAATACAAGGTCCCTGGTAGGATGATAGGAGATCTCACTTGTGGAAAGTTAATGTGACTTGGCACCCCGAGGAAGCAGGCCTGATGTCAGACTTTTGCAGTCCAACTGGTACAAAATTGGTCCATTCTGTTGCAGTGATATTAACCTCCCAATCTGCAAGGCCAAGTTCTTCCGCCATAGACAAGGAACCAGAATCTGACTTGCCTGAAACAACACTCTGATTTCTCAAGGAGTAGCTTACAAGAGCTATCTAACAAATCTGAGTACATCCCATTGAAAAGAGGGGATGGCATAGTGAAAAAGGGACAGAAGTGTCCCTTAGACAAGAGAATGCAAGTGAAAGGGCTAGGCTTAGCGGAGATGACATGCTCAAAGACTCTGATACAAAAACTTCCCCCAAAGCAGGCTTTCTGATGATGGGTAGGATATTGGAATGTTGCTTGCACGAAAAGTATGATAACAGTATCATAAACCCTGGTACCTCCATTAAAAAAAGGTATTTAAAATACTGCAAATTTTTGCAGGGTTAAGTATAAGTATCAGAAGAATATAAAAAAAAAACGCTAGTATTTCTGGGGGTGATGGAGAGAGAGATAGAGAGAGAGAGCAAGAGAGAAAGAACAAGAGAGAGAAAGTAGCAGTTAAGGTACCTGTTATGAGTGTGTTCAAGTCAGGTTCAATCTTAGCACCCATCAGCTTCCCTAAGCCCTGCCAGCAGAGATCTCTGAGTACAGAACCAAGAGTAAGCCTCAAATCCCAAAATTGAATGAAATTAAGTGAAAATAAGAGCTCTTCCCAGGCTACACAATAATCAAAAGTCTTCCTAGAGGGTGTACCACCTCCCACTAGAATAGCCAGCAGGAAATTGGGCAAATCTTTGGCTTCTCTCTAGTACTATTGCAAACGCAAAGACATCCGGGAAGAAGGCTTGTTCTCAACAGCCCTGCCTGTATCAACACGCTAAGCTCCGATGTGCCCTATAGAGTCGTGGGAGCTCCGGGTGGGAAGCCCCAGCAGGTACTGGACATGCATAGCTGACATTCAATGGAGGGGAGGCAGGAAGGGAGGCACAAAGCGTGCATCTCCAGTCACTCAGCTTTCCGTGTCAGTCTACCTGCCGGACAACTTCGACAGGAGCCAACTGGTTTTTACCACCTCTGAGGCCACGCCAACAAGAACACAAAACTGACATTGATAACTGATCGTGGGTGACAGGCATTCAGCGTGGCTCCTCCATCAAGCCCTACACTCAAGTTTCATCTCCTGTGTAGGACTTAGTTCCCCCTAATAATCCAGGAGGGGGGTCCTACCAGGAAGAGGAATGTTGCCACTCCACAGGGGAATAAATAGGAAGAGAATGAGAGGTTTAAGGGCCTCCGCTCATAGTCACAGAGAGGAGAAGAAGGGAAGGGGGCATTAGCTGCACATCTGTGGGATTCCAAAGCCCCCACCGATTGCTGCTTGAACTCCTGCTTCCTGCATTTATCAAACGAGCACCTCAAGCTCTTTTGTCACTAAATTGAGCCCTCAGTCTCCATAAGGAATGACCCATTTTAACATGAATCTCATCAAAACAGAGACTGGGCAAAGAGGGACAACTCTGATTTGTTTCTTATATTTTAGGCATTGTGACTTACAAGGCTAATACTGGCAGGACTTCATGTGGAGAACACTCTAATACCACATTCTCCATCGGTGTCAGCTCCACTCCACCATATTCCAGGGTCCCCATTCCATGCTAGCCACTAATCCTCCCTACTAAAAATATTATTCCTATTAAAGAACAGGTCTCACCTTTGATTGCCTTTGAGTACTTGTTATTTCTTGACTGTATTTTTACTTTAGAGGGAGATCATTCTGTGTCTATCCCCCACTTCTGACTCTCCATCTGGACTCAGCATGAAATTTTCCAGATGCATCTATATAGCTGCAAATAGCATGATTTTGTCTACCTAGAATATAGAACTTCAATTCTTTCCAAACTTGCAAGTTAGGTTAAGTTTCTATGCACCGAGGTATCAAGAGGTAGAGCCTCTGCTCACCTTTTAGGTAACTAAAAGTTGGGAATATGAAACCCTTTGATTAGTGTGTGTCCTTATATGAATGACCCAAGAGCTAGCCCCTTTGCTATGGGAGTTCATCATGAAATGACAGTCCTTTATGATACATAAGACAGGTGAGTCCAGAGAACCCCCATCTTACATCTCCTCAGTTCAATAACTCTTGAAAATGAAGATAAAAGCCCCCATCAATCAACACACATAAAGACATATGGATTGTACTGAGTGAACAGTGTGAAACTACCTTCGAAATGCATCCAATTCTCAGGACTGGAACAGAGTTCTCGCGCTGCACTTAGGGAGAAAACTCAAGGTTTGGTTTGCTTCTTGTTAAGCAAGAATGACAGAGCATGGTCAATTTGTTGTTCAGAAAGGTTCCACAATTTGGGTATCTTCCTAAATAAACGTAACGTGTGGGAGAATGTTCTATGTGGAAAGTGTTGCTGAAGTTTCCAATGACAACATTATATTAATGGCTGGAACCAATCCCTTTTGCTGGGAGAAAAAAGGGTTCATAACCAGGGGTTTACAGAAGGACAGACCAGTCTCCTTGGAAACCAAAGATGGCAGGGGAGTGCTTTGTGAAATGGATGAAGGGGGATTTGGAGTTTAGGGCCCTTCAAGGCAGGATTGTTTTTTCTTGTTTATTATTTTGGCCACGCCTAGTGATGCTCAGAGTCTGTACTTTCATGAATTACTCCTGGCAGTGCTGGGGAACTATATGGAAGGCAGCTATACTCTCTCCCCACTATACCATCAATACAGGTACATAGGGTTTTATATGGGATGCCAGAGATTGAACCCAGGTTGGCTGAATGCAAGGTAATCACCCTACCCTCTGTACTATTTCTATAATCCCCTCCTTTTTTTTTTTTACCTTTCAACACTATGGTTTTTAAATAACGAACAAAATTGTTCATGATACAGTTCTCAGTCTTCCAATGTTCCAGCACCAATTGCACCATCAGTGTGACCTTCCTCCACCAATGGCCCCAGTTTTCCACCCTCCTCCCTAACTTGTCTCATTAGCAAGCACAAAATAACTTATTTTATCTTGCTCTCACAAATGGTAAGTAGAATTAAGTTCAATAAAAGAAAATTGGTGGAAATTGTTATATCTCACAATGGTGTTACGAAAGTCACCATCTGAGGGTGTACTGAGCTGTTTGCTGCTAGTTGGAAGTCAAAGGTTTTCTACACCTTTCCAAACCTCCTTTCTTCCTCTGTCAGTCTCAGGGGTTACTTGTCTTTGCGGGCTTGCAAAAATAAATGATGGTGGGGGCCCGGGAGATAGCATGGAGGTAAGGCGTTTGCCTTTCATGCAAAAGGTCATTGGTTCGAATCCCGGTGCCCCATATGGTCCCCCGTGCCTGCCAGGAGCAATTTCTGAGTATGAAGTCAGGAGTAACCCCTGAGCACTGCCGGGTGTGACCCAAAAACCAAAAAAATAAAATAAAATAAAATAAAATAAAATAAAATAAAATAAAATAAAATAAAATAAAATAAAATAAAATAAAATAAAATAAATGATGGTGTATAGAGAGCATGGTTAAAGGCAAGTGCTTTGGAGACAGCAGCAATGAATGGTAGAGAATGTTCTATCTCCCATGAGAGAACCAAGCCACTGGGATATCTGGACAATCCATGAATCCTTCACATATACTCTATTTCAGAGCAAGGTTTCTCTCTCTTCAAGCCTAGCTCAGAAAACCTGCCCTGGGGGCCCAAAGCTACTCAAGTTTCAAATGACTCTCCAGCCCCATTATGTCAGATGCAGGAGGTAAAATGACCAGCAAGTCTTCGGAAACCAAGACACACAATCTAAGTCTTACCACCATGTGTCAAGAATGCCCCATGTAGAAGACACAGGCTTTCTCTGAGTAATTTGACTGGTTTCTTCCAGAGGTGAAATTACACGCTGATTTCTATCACCTTAGAATTAGAAAATGAATTCTCCCATCAGAACCATCGAAAATCATAGATAGATTTTTTTTTTGGTTTTCGGGTCACACCCAGCAGGGCTCTGGGGTTACTCCAGGCTCTACACTCAGAAATCACTCCTGGCAGGCTCAGGGGACCATATGGATGCCAGGATTCGAACCACCATCCTTCTACATGGAAGGCAAATGCCTTACCACCATGCTATCTTTCTGGTTCCAAAGATAGATTTCTTATGGGAAAAGGAGTGTGATGTATATATTTCACTCCTAATAAAGTATTTATATATATGTGTCTGTGTGTATAGCGACTTTGTTAAAAATTTCATAAGAAAAAGACCAAAGGGAAAAATACATTGAATTGAGATTGCTAAATTATTTTACAAATGCAGGGTGTGTGATATATGCATGTTGATGCATAAACCATAGATTTTATCTCAAGAAAGCCAACAAATACTGACCCTTTACTTAAAAATAGAAGCCCAGATAGGTATGCAGATAGCCCAATTCAGGGCAGTTCAATTTAACAAGCATGTCACTGCAAAGTGTGGATAAAAGAGGAATTCTGTACTCTAACAGAAGGCTCTCATGGCTTTCTGACTTTCGAAAAACCAAGAACTGTCTCTGCATCTGTTTCCTCGCTTGTCAAAGCAGGCTGTGTGCAAGGCAAGCATCCTATCTATTGTGCTATGGCTCCAAGCCCCTGATATTTTAGATATTTAGATATTTTAGAGGATTGCTGAAAAGGCCAACGAGATGCCCAGAGGAAAATAGGAATGGGTACATGATATCTAAGTTTGTGGCCAGAAAGAATATCATCACTACAACAAGGAACTTCAGTAAAACGGCATTTTCCCCCCTCTCAAGATCAATATGGCTTCCTACTGAGAGGCTAGCCAATCTCTGGCTCCTAGTCCTTAAATATACATTAGAGCTTCAGATATGGTACAAAGGGAGGGGGCAAGGGGCTTCCTCCTTTGGCTCTAAAACTTTCCCTTTGTTAAATAAAAACCAGTTTTATTTAGAAGTTCTGAGGGGAGGAAAAGGGAGACAAAGAGAGGAAGAGTAACATACTCCAAAGAGAGCATAAACTTCTTCAAAGACAGCAAAAGCCCCAGTATACATCCCACCATTAGAGCATATAAATAAAATATTAAAGTCCACATCTCCAGATGAGAGATGCAGGTGATATGTGTGTAGGCACCATGTACCCTGGTAACACATGTGCTTGTGCCTCCAGAACTTTCTTGCAGTTCTAAATAGCTCTCCTTGGAACTCTTTGGCAAGGACTTGGTCACTTGGCCATACCAAAACATAAAGGAGACTGGGAAATGTTGGGTTTTAGCAGGAAGAATATTTAGAAGTTACTGGGTGTTTTTTTTTTCTTAGAAGAGAAATGGACGTGAAGAGGCTTTGACACATGGGATAGAAAAGTTACAAGCCTTAAAACCCGCAAATGTGACTCAAAGGAAATCTTGACTTGGAGTCTAGTGCTGCTCTTGGCTGGACACTACAGGTTTATAACTAATATGAGGCCTGGCTCTGGAATACACACTGACCACCGCCTCCTCCAACAACAATAATCCCAAACCAACTCCTGATAGTATTCATTCCTGTCCCCTTGTTTTCTCCTCTACCTGGCCCTCACCTCTTTTACTCAAACATTTGATCTGGTGACGAACTTCTGCATTTTCCATGGACAACCTTAAAGTGGCCCCCACGGATGCTGCAATCTTTCCCTTGCTTTCATATTGCACCACTGACCTCTCCTGGCACCACCCCAGCACCCCTGCTTTGACTTCACCCTCACCCAGGGAGACAAAGACATGATATGGGACCCTAGGTTATATGGCAATATCCCTGCATGTGGCCCCCTACTCTACTCTCATTGAGTAACACTAGCTCATAATTTGAGATGCAATGAGACCGTTGGGGTCTCCAGAGACATTTTTCTGTCCTTGATTCCTTCTCTCTCCTGAGCTACAGATGGGTTCTCTTCTCCCCTCTTTTACCTGAGTCTGGAATCTAGATCTCCAAGAATCCACGGGTCTGCAGATAGCCAGTTCCTGCTGGTACTCTCTCCTTGTAGATTGTGTGTTTCACCTGGTTGTTCCTAGGGTCTGCACTCCCCTTTGCACACATCCCTTTTGCAAATGTCACTTTGCACAGCCTTGCTTCATCTTTCCTCCTCTAACAACTTGGGGCCACCTCTAACTTTTACCAACCTTACCATCTGAATGGCACCTCACAGGTCAAAGAAAAGACTGGATGAAACAAGGGAAGGTTAGGAAGAAGAAAAGGAAAGGAAAAAAAGGAAAAACCCAGAGTGGAAGAAAGAAATGAGACAGTTGGTCAAATGCTAATTCAGCTCTGGTGCTTCAATTGCTTAGTCTCTAAAATTTGCTAAGAGTCCCTAAAAGAAAGTTGCTAAAATATGTTCATCCTTTTTTAGTTTGCAGATTTGAACCCAGGTCAGCCAACTGCAAGGCAAGTGCCTAAACCCGTGTACTATCTCTCCAGCCTTTCTTCTCTTTTCTTTTTCTTTTTTTTTTCTTTTTTTGGTTTTTGGGTCACACCCAGCAGCGCTGAGGGGTCTCTCCTGGCTCTACGCTCGGAAATCACTCCTGGCAGGCTCGGGGGACCATATGGGATAACAGAATTCGAACCACCATCCTTCTGCATGCAAGGCAAATACCCTACTTCCATGCTATCTCTCCATCCCCTCTTCTCTTTTCTTAACATGTCAGACTATTCCCTCAAACATTCTCTAATACCTTCTCTTCATGTAAAACGACCACATTTTCCAAACCCGAATCTCCTAATAATAAACACTTAGCCTACAAGACCCAATTTTCTTTGTATTTTATTTTTCAGAAAATAAACAGAGAAGTCAGTGACTCAAGAGTTCCAGCATCTCTTTGAATGGTGAGCACAGGCCCCATTTCCCAAGAGGAATGTTAATGACCTGGGCAAAGCCACGCAGCACACTCTTAGATCACGTGTCTGGGTAAACTTGAATGACAAATGACACCAAGCGCCCTGGTTCCTCTTTCTGTGAAACAGAGCTCCAGGATTCAAACAAGGATTAGCACCCTAAACCTGTTCCTCTTTAAAAATAAACCATTACAGAAAGCCCAGCATTTTATTCATATGATGAATGGAGGGTATCGTGAATTCCTTCAGCTCCATAAACCAGGTTCTTTTCCCAGTGGGATTTGGCTCACAAAGCTATGAGGCAGTAGGGTAGCAATTCCAGCTTGTTGCTTTGAAGAAGCAGGAAGGAAGTTCACTGCATGTGAGAGCAGAATGAAAGTTGCCCATCGCCCAGAAAGTTCCCTAACAGGGAGATGCTCACCTGCTCTTGTACACTGTCATTCATTCACAACTAGACCCAAGGAGCTGAGCATTAATTTCATGTCCTGTCTTTGTCTGGGAGCTCAGAAAGCCCCAGGAGCAGACAGGTTCAGTCTTGACCACTGAGGGTGAGGAACCAATTGAGCCAGCAGCATCCCTGGGAAATCTAGTGGGGAAAATGTTCATGCGGGAAAATACGGAGAATTGATAATGGGCAATTCCAAGTGACCTGCAGAGTTTGCAGGCTAACAGGGTGCAGATGAGACTCCTTGCTAAAGAGTTCTTCTACTAGGCTTGTTGGAGGATGCAATGAAGCCTAAGAAAGGGGTTCATCATATAAATGGAGAGTGAAAAAGTGGAGAGTTCGCAGATTATGGGAGCTGGAGTGGCAAATGGCTGATTCTTTCCTCTTGAGCTCCTATTGATGCTGTCACCAAATGCTCTTCCTGAGTGTCCTGGAACATGATCCCAGAACATATCGTGGTGTGGAAGAGGAGATCAAGAAAAAGAAACTATGATCCATTTCTCCAAGTTTTCCTTTGCAGATCTAGTCATTCAAAATAACTGTCTATTTTCCTTTAGGAAGCAGCCAGGTGGCAGGGAAGGAGAGCAAAGAGATAAATACAAACCACTTCAGACCCCTGCTCTGAGTAGCAACTATTTTCTCTCTGTGTCAGCATTTGGTAAAAGGAAGATCCAAACCAAGGATTAAACCACAAAGGGCAGAGTCTGTGAGCCACTTCTGTGCTGTCAGCACATCCCCGCTGTCTGACTAACAGAAGCCAGGTGCAGCTGGGCGTGGCCATGCCACCAAGCACTGGTCAACGAGACGTGAAGATCAATGAAATGGGCCACATCATGTGAGTTTCTAACTGACATGTGCTTTTTTTTTGTGCCTAGGATGCAACTTGATGGATGAAGCTCCAGCCGTCTTGGAATTCTCAGGCTGGAAACTGTATGCTATGTTTGTAGCCAAGCTAGAGAAGACACAGAAAAATAGGAGGAATCTAATGATTGCGTGAAATCACCAGCTAAGTCCTAGCCTTAGCTAGACTCCAGACCTCTTTTAGGTTAAGATAATGAAGCTCAAGGTGGATGTCTCTTTTTATGACTGAAACCAAACTACAAACATGCCTATGATCATGGTGCTTAAATTATTATAAAAATTATTTTTAAAAATATAAAAAATTATAAAAATTGTTATAAAAACAGCAAATGACAGATATTCTACATGGATATATATGTTTTCTTTTGTTTGGGGCTTTCTCCTCCTCAGGTACTCAGAAATCCCAGAGGGTTACTACCCCACTATTCTTAGCCAACTGGCAATTTAGGCAACTTCAATGTGAGGGCGGGCAATAGACTGTTCAGTCATGCCTGCTACAGCTTCTTTCTGTGACACTTTGACAATAATGCATATCACCAGTGGCTCCTACTGTTCTTCAGCACAAACTGGTGTATACATGCCAGCATCAGTGTGTACAAGTCCTGTGTGCTTACTCATAAAGGAAGCTACAGATGTCATTTTAACCCAATGCCAGGTTTTTCATGCTCTAGACTGGGTTCTCCCCAGAACACCACTGACAGGTATCACAGTACCCCATAACTGCCAAGGGACCTGAAGCTATACCTCTTCCTGCCCTTCTCAAAGACAGTGTGTGCACAGCTTGCCATAGAAGAAAGAAGTTCAGGGCTCTCAGAAGCAGGGCCGGCTGCCTCACTCACTGAGACAACCCTCTGTCATCGAATCCTCCGGGCTGAACTTGGTGAGACTTCTTCAAAGTGAGGAAGAAGGGAGGCTGTTTGATGGTCAGATGGGTCCACAGCAGGCACCCAGGTAGGAGTGGCTACAGTTAGTGATTCAGCCTGTAACTCGGAACCATCCAGAGTCTCAAATGCTTTTCTAAATCAAATAACAGGGCAAAAGGTGGATGAACCAGGGTGAGGGTCCCGGGCATGAGACTTTCCATTTCTCTTCCTCCTTTCTCCTCCTCCGCCAGGTCTGCAAGGAATGTAGTTGGGCCCAACAATCCATTAACCCTGAGAAAAAGCTGGAATCTTGACACTTGTCTCAGTTTCCCTCCAAAAGAAGAAAAAGAAAGAGCCACCCATCCAGGAAGCCCACTTAATTTATTTCTTCGGCTTTTGATTTACACTCCCATTCAGGCTCACAATCATTGTTTTTAAATTATATTTTAGCTGTCTGTCCTGAGAAAAAAAGGAGGGATGACTTATCTGTTTTTAAAAAGAAACTAAGTCCAAAGGGCAAAGAATCTGCCCCCCACAGAAACGATTCTCTTAGAATCGCTATAAATAAGCTGTCTGATTCAAAATCAAGATAAGATTATCCAAGAGAGATGAGACCCCCCCCCAAAAAAAAACTGCCAAAGAAATTAATTTATGCCTACATTAGCAAACTCCCTAAAAGGATTAGCTCTTTTCAGTGAAGCACTTTTTTTTCCTTTAAAAGCCTCTTCTCAATTAAAATAAAGAAATAAAATTACTATCTATAAACCCCTGCAGACATGTGAACTTAAATTCACTTAACCTGGCTGGCCTCTGGGGTTCCGCCCTCTTGTGAGGTCTCTCTGCTGGTCAAACCTCTCTAGGGACATCCCGCCTACTGCAGCCACTTGTGTCCAAACCACTCTCTCCAATGTCTGGCCTTAGACAGACCCAGCCCCATCTCTGAGAACATGTCTCAGTGAGTCAATTCCCCTGGACTCTGCACAATAGGACGTGGCTGTTGACTGTTCCAACCCACCACCTCCTTTAGCACTCTGCCTGGCCTATATCTCTTGACACTATGTTTGTTTTGTTTGTTTGTTTTTTATTTTGGTTTTTGAGCCACACCCGGTGATGCTCAGGGGTTACTCCTGGCTATTCGCTCAGAGGTCATTCCTGGCAGGCATGGGGGACCATATGGGGAACCAGGGGATCAAATCGCGGTCCGTCCTAGGTTAGCGCAGGCAAGGCAGGCACCTTACCTCCAGAGCCACGGCCCAGCCCCTTGACACTATGTTTTCATGAACTTTCTTTGGGTCCTTCATGACAATTATAGAGTGCCTGGTGCAAATTCAACTTATTACTACTGTCATTTTCTCTAAAATCTGAATCATCCTCAGGTTTTCACTGAACACTGACCATGACCACCACTTCCCAAAATAATAGAATGGGAAGTGTGTCTCTTTCAGAAAGAATGACATTATTTCCCTGGCTCCCTTGCAGCTAGCTAAGTGTGATCAGAGGTAGAAGCTTGGCCAATAGAACCTGAGAAATGGATATGCCCTATTTCCCCTTCCTTTGGGGTGGGGTATAGGCATGCGCAGAAGCTTTCCTTGGCCACAATGAAGATGGCAAATTAGTAAAGGTGAAGCAAAATCAGCATCTGGAGGGCTTCCACTCTACTCTTCATTATAAAGGACACTGTTATTTAGGGATCTTAGTTATTTGGAGGGGATTAAAGCAGCTAACATTATAATGTTCTGACATTTATGTCCTTCACAATGATGATTGCACTAATGGATTTGCTTAGCTCAAGCTTCACACCCCTGGGATCCACTGTACTCCCAAAGTCTAGAACTTAGCCCCATTTGGCTATGGCTTCTGACTCAACCTAATTTATGACTCTCTCCCCGTTTTCTGTCTTTGCTACTAACTCATTACTTAGATGGAGAGATGATTAGTTTCATATTCTCTGTATCAAAACCTTCATGGTCTCGTGGAATCCATCCTCTCCTTTTAGGTTCCCAGTCTCATCCTCTGGAAGGTCCCCATTTGTGACATGTCTGTACTACTCTGTAATCACTTCCTGTCCTAGAGTTCCCCTTGGAAATCTGCAACTCCTAAGCACCAGTATTGACACCTGGTAGGTGTCAAATCCTGGGTGAGTGAAGAACACTTCTTCTAATCTCCAAAGCCAGTAAGGAAGATTGCCATATTGATGTTTTACAGATATGGAAATGGGCTTTAGGAGATTAAACCTATGCAAAGTGACACAGAAGGAAGTGACAGAATTCAGGAAAATCCAATTTCTATTCTGTCACTAGCATCGTGGAACACTCAATAAACATTGCTACATGGATGAGTGAATAAAGGAATGAATGAATGGAAAATGCCTCTCCACAACCACTTGTGTCAACTGTCCTAGATTACAGAGTCCTTTGCATTCTCCTAAGACAGACACAGGGTCAAGGACCCATAATTAAAAAAAATATATATTGAATCACTGTGACAAACAAAGTTCAAATTTGTTGATATTTTGGTTTCACTCATATAATGTTTCAATATACTTTCCTTTACCACTCTTCATTTCCAGTCACCAATTTTGCTCCTGTTTTCCCCAAGACCTGCCCTGCTTGTCCCTCTGGTATACATTTTTCTCTCTCATTCTGTCTTTTAAAGCCCCATCACTTTTCACTGTTCCTCAGCTCCTTAGTAAGATGCCATCCTCCTAAAGTAATGGGGTTGGTATGCAAGGTAGCTTTAAACAAGATCTCTAGGTCTTTCCACCTTCCCTCTTCCCCAAAGCTAACCCCCAGCTAATGAGCATAGGATAGTTCCTGGCCTTCTAACTCTGAAAGTTAGAAGTTCACTGTAGTCCCTATTACTTCCAACCAAACACACAGACACAAAATGTTCCTAGACAGAAATTTTGGAGTCACCACTAGTTCTATTTGTGGCACCCAGAAGTTCATACTTTAAATATCAAATTCCTTGGCCACGATTCAGGCCAGGCATGCCTGTGCAACCTCAAGTCCAAGACATTCCCACACAGAGGCCCAGCTCCAGTCCATGCTCACCTCCCACCTGATCTCCACACATAGTCTCTTCTCATGGTGGCACCAGAAATGCAGGCTAATATATCTCTGCTGAGTGCTGCCTACCTTACTAGTTCCTTGAACCTCAATTTCAAGGCACTTCTGAGTTCTTTGTTATGTAATGCTCACTTCTCCCCTATATTTCTAGTGCAGATATGTTCATAGACTTTCAACTGCTCTTGGGATGATAACCAAATTCATGATCTGAGTCCTTTATAAGTGAATTTAGATCACCTTCCTAAGTTTTCAGCTTAGATGGCCAATAGGCACATTTAAAAAGAATCATCACTTATTATCAGGAAAATGCAAACTAACAAAAATGAGATTATACCTCATACTGTCCAAGACCAGGAATAACAATGTCAATGAGTATGAAGAAAGAAGATTCTTCTCACATCCTTGGCGGAACATTAATTTGTCTAGCCTCCTTGGAAATCAATATGGAAATTTCTTAAGACGGTAGAGGTGCCACAGGTTCCAACAACTCCGCACCTAAGTATATATCCAGAGAATATAAAAGCACTAATGTGAAAAGGTGTCTGCACACCTATGTCCATTGCAGTGCTAGTCACAAAGCCAAGATCTAAAAACAATCCACCTGCCCGATGACAGATGAGTGGATAAAGATGAAGTGTGTGTAAGGAAAAAGGAAGTCTTTCTTTTCATGATCACATGGATAGTTAGAGACTGACTATTATGCTAAGTGAACTAAGTCAGAAAAAGACAAATACCAGATGATCCTACCATATGTAAGATATAAAGGAATAAAGCCAGAAAGAAAGCAAATCTAAGCTCAAACTAACCCCTGGATTTGGACAGCAAAACTGAGGTTACCAGAGAGCAAGGCTGTAGAGGGCACATAGAGGGCAGAGGTATGTGTCCATGAGCCCAATAGAGAGTGGCAGGCAACTCCATACAACAGAGTTTGGGAGGTGTGTGGCAAAGCAGTCTTGAAACCAAAAGAAAGATATAAACTAGTGTTAATTCATTAAGAAAAAAAAAGATGGTACAGAGCAATAGTACAGTGGATAGTACATGTGGCGGACTTGATTTCAATTTCTAACATGTGATTTGGTTCCCTGAGCCTACCAGGAATAATACCTGAGTGTAGAACCAGGAGTAAGCCCTGAGAATTGCCAAGTATAGTCCCCAAACTAAAATATTTTAAATTAAAAATAAAAATAGTATCCTGGGCAGGGGAAGTGGTACAATAGACTAACCATGTGCTTTGCATGCTTGAGAATAGGGTTTGAACCACTTGGTTCAGTGAATATAGTTAGGAATGACCCTCAAGCACTGAGCTAACAGTATACCCTGAGCACTGTTGGATGAGGCCCAGGAAAATACAAGGAAAATAAAGGAGATTTCCGATACTAATATCCAGAATGTTCTTACTTTGGAACTATTTCACTTTCCCCTTAAGATCTGCCCTCTAACCTTCTCTATATTTCAGTTCAAATGGATATTAGATACTTTCTTACCCACTCCAAGCAGACCCCTTTCCTCCACTGTACTTCCTCCGTTTCTTCCTCTAGGCCTGCTGATTTCTACAATTGTTACTGAGAATCTTCTACATGTATTTGTTTATATGTTTTGGAGCCATACCCAAAGCACTGCCCAGGGTTTATTCCTGGTTCTTCACTCAAAAGTTACTCTTAGTGGGATCAGGTAACTATATTAGATGCTGGGAATTCACCCAGGGTTGGCAGAATTCAAAACAAATGGCCTACCTGCTGTACTCAGTTCCAGCCTTATCTAACATGTATTTTCTTAGTATTTAGTATTTCTCCACTAGACTAGGAATTTCTTTTTTTCTTAGAGGTCAGTTCCTGCTACCAAATAATCTTGTTGAATAAACATGTGGATAAATCAAGCAATGTATGATCCGAATCATCCTCGGGTCTTCACTGAACACTGACCATAACCAAGACTGCTGGCTTCCCTGTTTTCAAAAATAGAATAGGAAGTGTGTGGCTTTCTGAAAGAACGACGATATTTTCCCAGCTCCCTTGCAGCTAAGTGTGACCAGATGACCAATCTACTACTGTACCCTATCCGGAATGTAGGTTTCTCCTTTCTTTCTTTGGGAAACAGGATGTGTCAAACTTATTGTTTAGTACCTTTTCTGTATGTTCATAGAGGATCGATCCAGGCTTTCGGAAGCCTTTATTTATTTATATAAGAAAGAAGTTGGGGCCGGGCAGTGGCGCTACAGGTAAGGTGCCTGCCTTACCGCACTAGCCTTGGACGGACCACGGTTCGATCCCCCGGTTCCCATATGGTCCCCCGTGCCTGCCAGGAGCGACTTCTGAGCGCATAGCCAGGAGTAACCCCTGAGCGTCACTGGGTGTGGCCCAAAAACTAAAAAAAAAGAAAGAAGTTACACCCTCAAGGGAAAAAAAATCACAAATACAAAAGTGCTGAGAGCCAGAGAGGTAGTAGTTTTACATTGGGCAAAACTCTTGCCTTGCACATGTCTAGCCTTGCTTCTATCCTCTGTGCTGCATATAGTCCCCCCAGCACCAAAATGAATGAGTCCTGACCATTCTCAGGAGTAAACGCTGAGATCTGCAGGGTAAACCCCCACCCCTAATATAAATAACACATTTTCAGGAAACCTAAGGCAAAGGCAGAAGCCACCCCTTCAGAGCACCTTGAAAATCCTACTCCATCCCCACTGTGTGTGGCCCACCAACTCAGAAGGGTATTGGCATTGCCAGTCAGGCCTCCCTCAAACATTGCCTCACTTCAGACAACAGAGTTCTCTAAGGACATCTCATGGCTCACTAGTTTCTTTCCAAAATGGCCTTCACTAACATTTTATTTCCTGATCCAAAACTTCCCTTCACTAACATTTCATCTTCTGATTCAATATCTTTTTTCACCAGCATCTTCCTACACTAATATATCATCTCCTCATCCCAAATATCATTCTTTGCAATAGTGTCAGCTGAGACACACAATCTGGTCCAGCTATATGCAGTGCCTGGTTCAATATTTGTCATGTAACTAGGCTCAGATAAAAGTTTTGGCTAAATATCAAAACAAGACCAACAACCCTGTCCATAGTCACTGTCTTCCCAAGCAGTACAAGGATAATCAGGGCAAGGAAACTTGATAGTGAATTGCCCTCTCTCTGTCTTCCTGTGACCTCTGAGAAGGAGACCACAGCCCTTGAACAAAACCCACAGCCCACTGATAAGTGCCTCCTGCTTTCCCTCTATTTCTCACTCAAAAATCTTGGGAACATATTTAGTCACAGTGCTTAGGAGGAATGCAAGATAAAGGCAACTTCATATAAGATCTTTTAGATGCTAGACTATTCTAGAAAACAGTGAGATTGGTTAATTTGATGAGGCTCCTATCCTACAGGAGAGAGAGGTGAGGGTATCTCCCAAATTTTGCTGCTTTCCTCTAGGACTCTCCACTGACATGTATGATGGGGCAGAGTAGGGAGAACTTCTGGCCTACATCCACCTAAGCAGAATGTCCCCAGGCTGGCAGGGCCCTGAGTGTGTTCAACAAGCACCCCTGGGGACTCTGGTACAGAGCCAAGTTTGGAAGCTGCTCTGAAAACAAGAAGAGATTCAGATACTAAGAGATTCTGATATCAGAGAAGGAATCGCCAAGATATTTGGAAGTCAAAGATCAATAGAATTGGGCTAACTCATGGAAAAAAATCATGTGTTCACAAATAGATGTCAAATGAAAAAAAAAAAGATAGCATTTTATCTGATCTCTCTCTATTTCTTTGTCTCTGTCTCTCTCTGTCTCTCTCTCTCTCTCTCTCTCTCTCTCACACACACACACACACACATTCACACAACCAACACCACACTTTCCTTGATCTGTGCCACTTAGAGCAGCAACCAGATGGGGGCATTCAAAGAGAAAATCAGAAATGCTCTCAAATTCCTGGATGATCCCATCTGAGAAACTTGAGCTCTTCCGGAAATGGTATGATAACTAAACCCTTACTACTGAGTAGATCTCTCCAGCATTAGCCCCAATTTCAAGCAGGTCCTGGAATTACTGTATAGTAAGACTAAGTACATGAGAATAGCCAGGCAATCCAAAATCTGCCCTGAGTCTGGGCAAGCCATGGCCCCTCTTTTAAGTTTGAGGGTCCCCATTTGATCTCGGGCATGGGGTCAGGAAGAGCTCAAAGAACTGGAGTACATACCTTGTACGTGTGAGGCCCCAAGTTATCTGACACCACAGAGTATGTCCCCCAACACAACCAGTATAGTCTTGGTGGGCCCCTACACTTAGGCCCCAGCAGTATCACATTGAACTCACTAGCTGAGCCCTGCCGGGGTGTGTGTGGGAAGGCAGGAGTCTGACTAAAACCAGTTCAAGCCTTTCCACCAGCTAGAACAGGGGTGTGTGTCTCCCCTCCCGTGGGAAACTGTAGTCTTCCCCTCCCTGCTGGAACCTTCTCTCATGGCCTCTCCTCAGGCACACTGTCTTCTCATTAGAGAAGATAATCAGTGGAAATCACTTTGTAAAACTGAACTTGGATCTAATTTCATTTTTCTTGGCTTTTCCCTAACCCTTCTCCATGCTCTGAATATGTCATACATTCTCTCCCCCTTTCCTCCCCAAAGTCCCACTCCTCTCTTCAAGGCTGGAAAAGGGGTGTGTTGAAGGCCCAGATGAAATTGCACCTACCAGCTCCAACTTTCCAAAAGCGTCCAAGAACTCTGGGCCATAGGTGAGAGTCGTTCACTCATGCTTTACCACATCTGTAGAATAAGAGTTACAATGCCCATTCCTGGGCCACATTTGCTCCCCTCTAGCTGCAAAATACAGAGTTATCTCTTGACAGAAGCCTCCTTCCAGATCAGAAGAGGAAAGAAATGGCAAGCAAGTCACAGAGAAATATCCTCTTTTCAGGAGCCCACATTTCTGAGAGGACCAGATCTCCCAGGGTATTACCAAATAGCAGGAAAGAAACACTCCACTTAGGTTGGGAATGGGATTTAACAGTAGTGCACTTGCCTCCTTTGTTTAAGGTCTGGTTCCTGATGGTGCAAATATTAATAAAAGCAAACAAGATACTCTTCTCATTGAACTTGGCATGAACATGGCATATGCCAATTTTTTTTTCGTTTGTGTGGGGGTCATACTCAGCTGTGCTCAGGTCAGGGCTTACACGTGGCTCTATATATTCAGGTATCACTCTTGGCAGTGCTCAAGGAACCATATTGGTTGCTGGGGACAGAACCAGGGTTGGCACTATCTCTCTGGCCCACTGATTTCCAAATTTGGCCTGTAAATAGAGAATATTTTCTGCTTACAAAAGTTCACTGCTTGCATAGTTACTTATTCTACTGCCTTGTTATATTATATAACACACTTGAAATAGAAATGTGCACAACATTGGTGGTGGAAATGTTGCATTGGTGAAGGAGGGTGTTCTGTTTATGACTGAATCCCAATTACAATCATGCCTGTAATTATGGTGCTTAAATAAAGATTTTATTAAAAAATGTGTACAAATGTGATCACTCATTAAGAGGAGGCTCCCAATTCTAAAGGAGGATTTCTAAATAGAGTCAGGAACATGAAAACACTCCCTAAACATTTGATTCTTTAGTCTTCTGTGTAAAATACAAGAAAGAACCATCAAACCCACATGGTAGCACTCTTGGGAGAATTAAAATGAGCAGATTTAGATAGATTATTTAAGAATACAAGTATTATCAATGAACGATTATCTTTTCCAGTGGAGGTATATACCCAGCCATACTCAGAAGTTATCCAGGGTTCTGTGCTCAGGAGTGACCCCTTGCGGTGGTCAGGGGACCATCCAGGGTGCCAAGGGTCAAAACATTACAGGCAATATTGCAAGACACCTTTGTGCCTTAACCTCTGTCCTCTCTCTCCTGTGATTATCATTTCTAAAACTCTATCTGTCCATTCCATTTTGGAGGAAGATTTTGTGTCCTGAGACATAACCCTGATGGTGGGGAACATGCCTCCTCACAATTGGCACCAGGTATCAGTAGGGCCACTGGTTCAAGTCCCAATGGGGGATCGGATTCTATTGTAACAGATGCAGGTAGAACTGATATCTGTTCGCATTATAAATCTTGTTTTGACCCCGGGAAGACTTTCCAAGCCGAAGGCAATTCACCTAAGTCTCAGCTACTCCCTCAACTCTTCACTGGCAGTTGTCCAGGTCCATTGGGAGGGGCTGATCCATGCATCAGAGTTTATTAAAGCGTGCAGAAAAGTGATCCAGTCCCAGTGAAGATCTAATACTGCTTTCCAATATCCCCCTGTTTGGGGGGTGTGGATGCTTTAAAACTCAGGGCTATTTTCCTTGGCAGGGACAACCCCCCATTAGATGCAATTTCTTCCTGACACTTAAGAAAATTGTTTTCCATCTGTGTCCTCTACAAGGACCATCCACAGAGGTCAGAAAGGAAATGGCAGCTCTAAGAATGCCCACAGGAGCACAGAGGGGAGGCACGAGCCCCTAGCTAAATAGCTCAGGCCCCCACCAGCCTGCCAGCTTGATGATTAACAAGCCAGGCTGCCCCTTTGGGGAACTGGACAGGGGATGGCGCCCGGGACAACCACTCCCGGGCCAACGCAAGCTGTATGTGTTTAGTCTACGTCAGTATTTACTCAGGATGCCTATCGCTGTGGAACCGAGACGGCTGTCTGAGCTGGGGACCACTGTATACCACGTGGGGCATGGCAGGCCAAGGGCACCCCCTTCCTTTGCTGGGTTCCTCTCTCAGTCCAAGGCGCTCCCAACTATGACAGAGAAGATGTGAGCACCTTGATCGTGGTTATCTGAGGCATGTCTTGCACCACCGAAGTAAAAACTATTTGTCACTGTGACAGGTTTTGGGGAACCCTAATGATTACCTTCGGGTCTAGACATGGGGGCACTCACCACCTCAACCCACACCAATCTTAGGGGCACAAGGGGTTGTCCTTGCTAATAGCTCTTTCACGGGGGAGGAGCCAATCTGCCTAGGGAAACTAGATTAGCTTTGAGTGCAAGAGAGTTCCAAGGTGCAAAAATTATAGCACAGGCTTTGCTCATCACCTCTGAGACTCAAAAGCATCGAAGTCAAAACTTTTTCTCCTTTCCAACAAAAATTGTGGGTCCTAGAATCTCTCTCCAAGGAAGGTGTTAGGAAGTACCAATAACCGCCATGAATCGGATCAATTGACTAACTAGATGCCGGAGTATAAGTACATTTGATTTGGTGTCAAACAAAGTTAAAGGGGCTAGAGGACAGAAGAGCCAATTTTTTTTAAACCAACATTAGAGAAAAGAACTGCCAGAAAGCTCTAGAAATAATGTGTGCCTAGAAGAAATTCTCTGTCCATCCAGATCCACCCAGGGGTTCCAGGGCAGTGAAGCAAACAGAAGCCTCTTCCAGGAGGCTCTCTAGTCTGAGTGTTTGAGAACAGTGAGCATAATCCTAGAGTGCATGAAAACCTAAGTTCAGTGTTCAGCACCATGACACCACCCAAGCCCTATTGTGGTTGGTGTTTCTACACTCATTTAAATTCTACACTAATTTAAGGCACTATGATTCATACCTACACGGGCCCCAGTGCTGATAAATGCAAAGGGAGAAGTTGAGAACTCTCTATAGGGGCAGCAGAAGGTATAGGAATATCTAGACAGAACAAGATGAGGTGGTTCCGCTCTCCACCCTAAATCCCAGGTGGGATCTAGAGTAGAGAGATGCCACTCTCTCTCCCTTCCCTTTGTTAGTGGTATCATGACTGAGGGCGGGAGATATTCACAAACTTGGTTATAGCGATCATACTCTTGGGGTGCAGGTTACACTGGAAGCCATACACTTTAGCTGAGGTGCTCCCACAAATTTGGGGGTGGAATTATAGATTTTGATTGTGAGGTCAGAAATCCCCATGGGGGGCCCGGGAGATAGCATGGAGGTAAGGCGTTTGCCTTTCATGCAAAAGGTCATCGGTTCGAATCCCAGTGGCACATATGGTTCCCCGTGCCTGCCAGGAGCAATTTCTGAGCATGGAGCCAGGAGTAACCCCTGAGCACTGCCGGGTGTGACCCAAAAACAAAAACAAAAACAAAATCCCAATGGGCAGTACTATCTGGATCACTGTCGGCACGGGATAGGGTTCCAGGGAGCAACTGTGGCCTCATGTTCTGCCACTGAGCCACTCCTCCCAGATACCATGACTTTTTTGGGGTGGGGGCACGCCTGGCTCTATGCTCAGGACTTGCTCCTGGCAGGCTCAGTGGATGAGATGCTGAGGATCGAATCCAGATCAATTCAGGGTTGCTGCACGCAAGGCAAACTCCCTACGTGTTGTGCTATCGCTCTGGCCCCTGGGTTTTGTTTTATATCTTTAAGTCCAATAACCTCAGAAGCAACCTCTCTGCATCTCTACTTGAAGTGTGAGTTGCGTTAATTTCCCAGATCCTGCCTCGGGTGGAAGAGATGATGCACAGACCTACTAGTTTAGCGGCTGGAATGTTGGGGAGAATGCCAGGCTTCCCCACTCATCTGAATGAAGGGCCTGGCCAATAGGGTCAGGAGTGGAGGGTTGATGCAGCTAGGAAAAGGGATGGGGAGGGCAGAGATATGGATCCAAGAGCCAGGAGACTCAACCTGGAAGGAGAGCAAAGAAACATCAAAGCTTGGGCGAGCTCGCTTCCCAGAAATGTGCCTTCTTGTGTTTTTCAAACGACAAGTCAGCACTCATTAGCAGATCATTAAATCAAGGCTGTGGCTGGCGGCCAGCAGAGAGAGAAGGAAAATGAATGAACAGTCTAAACTTCAGTGAGAGATAGTAGAGTGAATCACAGGTAACTGGGAAGACTAAAGGGCCCTCTGAGTTCTGTCTGAACTGGACAAAGCCTATTTATGCGCACCATGATGGCTTGTTTATAAGGTTACAGTCAAGTCAAGCCTGATGCCCACTGACAGTCCATGTCTTCTCCATAGGCCTTCCAGTGACAACCCTGTAAAATCCTCAGCTAGAAGGGCTTCCTCTCAGCTAACACCTGACAGTTCCAGATCTTCACGTAGATTGATAGATCATCTCCTTGAGGATCACCTGACCCCCTGGATTCCAAAACAGAACTTTCAGTATACCATCTTTGGGGCAGGAGTGACTCCAGGTCTTTCTGCTACTGAGACTGAGGGACCCTGGAGAATATTCCTGTGGAAAACAATGGAGAATCTTCACTTTCCAGAAGGAAAAAGGGGAGGGGGGGGGCGGAGCAGTGGCACAAGCGATAAGGTGTCTGCTTGTCTGCTTTGCTAGTGCTAGCCTAGGACAGACCATGGTTCGATCCCTCAGCATTGCATATGATCCCCCAAACCAGGAGCGATTTCTGAATGCATAGCCAGGAGTAACCCCTGAGCATCACTGGGTGTGACCTCAAAACCAAAAAAAAAAAAAAAAAAAAAAAGGTGGGGGAGAGGAAACTCAGCCAATCATATCCTGAATCAAAGCTGGGCAGGACTCAGAGATCCTGACTGGTATTAATAGGTTCCCATCCATCCCACTTTATCCAACATCTTTCCATTGCAAACCAAGGTCCCAGAGAGAGAAGCCAGCCTCGGACAGTTAAAAATCTCAGCATTCCTTTGCACAATCTTTCTCGGAAATGCGTCAACCAACTCAAGACCCTTCTGACTGGAATAACGGAGCCGACCACTTAAGTCGAATCAAGCTATTCGATTTAGGCCAAGTGAGCTATTGATACTAGTTTGCCCGTCTCCAAGGAACAAAAACACGGAAAGGCCAGGGCTTAAAATGAATGAAAATGTAGCCAATGTACAATCACATGAAAAAAGCTGTGGGCTCAGAGCCAGGGATTATCTGCCAGTTGGATCTCTTTCAGCACCCTAAATTTAACCAGCTGTGATGCTTTCTCTCTCTCTTTTTTCCTAAGTATCATCTTTTTCAACCTTCTGAAAGAAAAAAATGTTCCTTTTAATGGGAAATCTGTATTTCATCAAAAAGATGGAACACAACATGCTCAGTTTAGCCATCCCCTGGGAAGAAGGTTTTTTTTTTTATTATTTTTTTTTATTTTTGGTATGTTGTATGTTTGGGTATAAAAGAAAGACTCACATTCCAGGCAGTTTTATTTCAGACCTGATCGACAGGAAGCCTATCTGTGGAATTTAAGGAGAAATTGTGTCTCCATTCTCAACATATTAATAATACTTGCATTTGCAGCTGGTTGCATCACTTTCACAAGTCAATACAATCTCAAACTCTCCAAGCAGTTCCTAAATGCAATGAATCAAGGGAAGTGTGTGGGTATGTGTGGTGATGGTGAGGGATATAGGGGGTGATCTCAGGCATTTACAGTGGTCGATACTCAGTGGAATTAGAAGTATTCAGAATTTCCTTTAGGTTTCCCTTAATTGTCAAAAATCCTCTGTGACAAATTATTTAGCTCTTTGCTAAAAGAAAATGAAATCGTATCAGCATTTGTCTTGCACATGGATGATCCAGGCTGGATCCCTGGCATTCCCCAACTGGTCCCCCAAGCACCACCAGGAGTGATTCCTGAGTGCAGAGCCAGGAGTAAGCCCTGAGCACAGCTGGGTGGGTGTGGCCACAAAACAAAACAAAACAATACAAGAATAAACCAACAAATGAAAGAAAACAAAGGATCACATAATGACAAGTGAAAAGCAGAAATGACTCTCCCTATAATCAAATCAAAAGTTCTGCCACTGTCTCACCAGATATTGGAGGGGACCCCACGCTATCTCTCCCAATGCCCACTCCAGCCTGCAGGGGCTCTCACTGGACTTGCCAATAACACAACTACCACATAACCTTATTTACCATCTTGAATGGAGGGAGAATGGTGAGCCAAAAGGACAGAGCACACACTCTAGTCTAGAGTAAGACAAAGGAGAATGTTTGGGTGGAAAGAAAGAAAAGTTGTAACTTTCTGCACAAACTATATCTTTGTTAACCTTCTGAAAGGAAGAAATTTTTGTTTTCACCACTTCAAAGTCACTTAGAGATTTGAATGTTCTCACTCCATAAAATAAATTATAATTATGAGACATCAGAGCTGTCAGTTAATGTTATAGGTGGCAATCAAACTGCAATATAAACATGTATCAAACACCACCTGTGTATCCCCTTAATTCACACAAACTTCGATCAATTCCATATTAATTAAAACATAATACTGTATATAACATAATAATGTGGTATTCTACCTATTCCAAAATAAAGAATCAAATTCAGGAAACTTAATACTGTTATATAATTTCATCTAATCCAGAAGCCATATTCTAATTTTAAGCTCTTTTAGCAATTGTCTAAGTCATGTTGTTTGCATTTTTGTTCTCTAGGACAAACACAAATCTGGGCTCTCTCATTGGACTTAAAGGTTGTGTCTCTTCCATCAGTCTAACTTAGACAGTCTCAACCTTTTGTCTTTGGGCACACTAGCCCAAAGATAAGAAATCAATTGCTTGGCAGAATGTTCCCTGTTTAGGTTTGCCTAGCATTTTCTCTGGATATACATTCCTGGTCAGAAAACAACACAAGTGAAATCATGTCAATTCAGAAGCACACACCAGAATGCAAACAACCAGTTGTTCTGCAGTATCTGACTGTGTCTCTTAGGTGGCATCATCTAAGATGACCAAAGCATTCATTTTCACCAGACAATTGTTGTCATTTTTGTACTTAAGCCAATAAGCAATTTTTGGAGATACTTGAAGGCCATACAAATATCCTGTTCTTTATCAAACCTTAACTTACCTCTAGATTTAACACCCATTGGTGACTATAAACTCAACACATCTTCCATGGATCAACTGTCATTATACTGTTGACAAGAGTTCTTCCCTCTCCTCTATCAAGCTATATATCCATCTAGCCACCCATCCATCAATTACAGGATGGATTCATGCATTTCTATTCAATAATCCAAAATCTATTGCATCCATATTGATTTTATCACTCAAATTTCTCCAGATTGGTTCTTCTATCTTTTTAGCATCAATAATCATATTTGCTTACTTTCTGGCATAATAAAAGGTTTCAGGCATTTTTGAAGAACATTTCTCAAAAAACTAGGAAGTGAGCTTCCATGTGCTTTAGCATATGGAATATATGCTAGACATACCCTACAGGCTTCAAAATACAGTAAATCTAAACTCCTATGTTCATTGCAGCAGCAATCACAATAAATACCTCAAGAGCAGATGAGTGAATAAAAAAACTATGGTACATCTACATAATGGAATATTACACAATTAGTAGAGAAAAAATAAAATCATGAAATTTTCTGATTCATAAATGGACACAGAGAGCATTATGCTTAGTGAGATAAATCAGAGGGAGAGGACACAGAATAATCACTATTTTTATTTTGGTGTTTATGGCCACATCCGGTAACGCTCAGGGGTTACTCCTGGCTATGCGCTCGGAAATCGCTCCTGGCTTTGGGGACCATATGGGATGCCAGGGATCGAACCAGTCCTAGGCTAGCGCTAGGAAGGCAGACATCTTACTGATTTCCATCCCCATAATCGCACTTTTTTTGTGGAATATTATTATATATAGTATGGGAATACCCAAAGACAATAGAAGTGAAGGCCAAGAGGACTGGTCCTTAATAGAAAGTTTACCACAAAGCCAGAGGAGGGTGGTTAGAAGAGAAAAGGAACCACTATGACAATGACTGTGGAAAATGATCACTGGACAAGAACTGAGTGCTAAAAGGAGATAAAGTAATATGCATGATACCCCTTCAGTAACAATTTTGCAAAGCACAGCGTCTAAAAGGAAAAATAGAGAGAAGAAAAATACCTGTGATAGAGGAAGGCTTGAGGTGGAAAGGGAAACTGGGGACACGGGTGGAGAAAAGTGGACAATGGTGGAGGGATGGGCTCTCAGACATACTACTACAGAAGCTCAATCATGAACAATTCTATAACTTTGTATCTCCCAGTAGTTCAATGGCATTTAAAATAATTAAGTACATCCATACAAGAACTCAGGTTTAATTTATACCATTCCTGCCCTTGCAATGGAATAAGTCTTCCTCGCCCTAGCAAACAGCCCCCACCAGGACCTCTTGTTCTCTGTGATAGGCAATGGTGTAATCTGACACTTTCAATTGTTAGTCTGGCACAAAGTCATTGACTGAATGACTAGAGGAATACAAATCAGCCTTTCCTGTGGGACTCATGAATCATGGAAGAGACAGAACATTGTCACCTGACGCCTTAGAAAAGATGGATAGTTCCGGAACACAACCTTGAACCATGCAGAGCTCGCAATCCAAACCCAAACTTCCTCCCTTCCTACTCACTCTTCACCTTTTCCAATGAAAGGACTACAGATGTCCACAGCTCAGCCTGGGTGGTACAGGAACATCATCAAAAGTCCTTGTAACAGAATTGTTACTGGTGAAAGGCTTTAGGACAGAGACCTGATTCACCAACTCAAAATATACAGGAAAGGAAGGCGAAATGGAGCTAATACTTAGTACAAACTTAACTCCCCTATTTTCTTATATGCTCATGGTCACACAGCCAGTGAACTATAGAATCTGATACAAACCCAGAACCCTCTGACGTCTTCAATCATAAGCTTTCAAACATACCACAGATCCCAATTTGGCAGATTTATCTCCATTTGCATCTTTAACATTTGACCTATATTATTTTTTTCTCAATACTTCTTCTGAAACATTTCTGGACAATTTCTCTTGCTCAAAATAGCACACAATGGAGCTGGAGTGATAATACAGTACATTATCCAGTTTGCAAGTGGCTGCCCAAAATTGATAGCACTCCATATGGTCCTCCCAAGACCATATGTAGTGATGCCTGAGCATAGAGCCAGGAGTCAGACCTGAGTACTGCAGGATGTGAACCCCCCCCCTTCAACAAACAAAAAATAGTATGCAGAGTTGTTCCCTCACATTATTTTTTTCCCTTGAACTTCCCTGGATTTCAGATTTGAAGTCTTTCTTTACTCTTTAGTTGAAAATTGAATCTAGTGTACCTTCGTAAAAATAACCTTAACTCTCTGAAAATCATCATAGGGGTATTCTCTTTCTTGCACTTAAGGATCCCTTGGGATTTAAAAAAATATTAATGCTTCTGGTCCCAGATATTGCCATTAATTGCTTTGTAGAGGAGTTGAATACCGAGATTTTAAAAGCTCGGCCAGATGAATCTAATCACAGAAAACTAGCAGCACTGCCAGACACAAGGAAAATAAAACAAAAATGGAACTCACGCCTCAAATCTCCACGGAGTGAGGAGGTATTCTGGAAATTAATCAGACACCTTTTCCATCAGACAGTGACCCAGGGTATGGTAGAAAATGAAATTAGAGCTGATATGTGTTCCTTCATAAATGTCTGATTTCTAAACATGAAACAAAATGAAGACCGAACAGGAAAACTTAAAAGTCAGCTTAGTGAAAGATGTGATTAAAATGATGGGCTAAATTTGATTTTGTGCAGCAATAATCCAATCTGCATTTTATGGAGCAGCACAACACAAGGCATCATGGGAGGTCTGAGTGTACATGAGAGAGAAACCAAGT
Source organism: Crocidura indochinensis (assembly GCA_004027635.1). Classification (NCBI taxonomy): domain Eukaryota; kingdom Metazoa; phylum Chordata; class Mammalia; order Eulipotyphla; family Soricidae; genus Crocidura; species Crocidura indochinensis. Next base: position 26,951 of record PVKC010004738.1, read on the forward strand.
AGACACACTGGAATTGCCTTAAATCTAAAGTAATAAAGACAATGACTGCAAACAATGGCAGAAAGTCACTAAGTGGAGGTATCGGGATTCTGCAAGCATTGATTCAGATGTATGTCCTGGGATGTATGTTTTTATGGAGGAAAAACAGTCACGTGAAGAAAGCAGAAAATTAGGATGGTTATTGCTGCTGCACTTGGCCCATTAGCAGTTGGCTCCCAATTGTTGGATATCCTGTACCTCCCGCTCTAAAAACTATCAACCCCAAAGTTCAGACAGGAAACACACCAGGCATGTACTAAAAATGGAACCACTGAGTAGATAAAGTTGTCTTGTGACTGTTTCATTGATTCAACTCATTACTGCACTCTGGGTAATGTGAACCAAAAGGAATCAAGTCAACACTGACCCTGCCCTCCACATGTTACCAACCCACCACTGTACAGGTGCCTGCTATTTGGCACATGGCCATAGAAGGCTGATGTATTGCACCTAATACCCACCTCTGTAAGGAGCTGCAAAAAAATAAATAAAATAAAATAGATGTCCACCTATCACACCCAAGAATCCCAACCTCAGTTAGAAGGGACATTAGCAGGACTTGTCTAATAAGGATAGCTTTCAGAGTGAACTTTAGACAAAAACACCACATTTTCCACTCTATAAAACACACCTGATTATAAGACACACACAGTTTTTTTGTTTTTGTTTTTGTTTTTTTGGTTTTTTTTTTTTGGTTTTTGGGCCACACCCAGTGATGCTCAGGGGTTACTCCTGGCTATGTGCTCAGAAGTCGCTCCTGGCTTGGGGGACCATATGGGAACAGGGGATCGAACCGAGGTCGGTCCTAGGCTAGCGCAGGCAAGGCAGGCACCTTACCTCCAGCGCCACCGCCCGGCCCCTAGTTTTTAAATGCTCTCCTCCCCTGCTTCAGCTCCAGGCAGCATTCACTCCATAGGATGCATCTTTTGGGGGGGAAAAGTGAGTCTTACGGTACAAAAATTATGGTAGATCTTCTATTCTGCTGAGCATGGTTAATGTGCCCCAGCAGACAAGGAAAAAAAAACTCTTTTATTTTCCTAATAATATTTTATTCAAGCACCATGGTTACAAACATGTTTGCAGTTGGGTTTTAGTCATAAAAAGTACATTCTTCTTTTCTATATGCGTAGAAAAACAATGGAGTCTATCCTAGAGAATAGCCAACTTGCCAATTTTGAAGAAGGATGTTTTAAAAAAATAATCAATGGATAGGGGAGACAGCACAGAAGATAGGGTGTTGCCTTACATATGACTGATCTGGGATTGGTCCTTGGCATCCCATATGGTTCCCTGAAGCACTGCCAGGAATAAATCCTGAGTGCAGAGTCATAAGTAACTACTGAACATTTGGTATGACCTCAAGTATGACTCTGACCTCATGGGTTCACTCTTGATGTGCAGGGAACCATACTGGGTACCAGAAAATCAAACCCTGGTCAGCAGAATAAAAGGCAAGTTTCTTACATGCTGGTTAGTATGGCTCTGCCCATGAAGGGTAGTTTCTTATCTGTTTGTTTGGACCATCTACAAACATACTCGGAAGCTATTCCTGGTTCTATGCTGGAGATCACCTGTTGGCAGAGCCCGAGGAACCATATGCAGTGACAGGGACTAGAGAAGAGTTTGCTGCAAGCAAGGTGAGCACCTTAACCTCTGTGCTCTCCCTCCTACCATAGAAAAGTGATTCTGACAGCTAAAGAGCAAGAAACTTCATTTTTGTTATTTGAGTAGTGGGGGCAGAGGTGGATTTCTGAGTCATATTTTATATTTCCAGGGAAACAAAACAAAACAAGAAAATCGTGGTAAAGAGCACAGAGATCAGGGGTGCCAAGTTTTTTTTTTTTAGGCTCAGGTTCCATTGCAATCCCAGAGGACTTGTTAGGGTAATCATGGGGGCCCTTGGCATTGCTCAGCTTGAAACACAACTATTCATTGTCCCACTATATAACCATCTCTCGAAATAAATCTAAGAACAGAGCTGGAGAGATAGTAAAGGAGTTAAGGTATTTGCCTTGCATGTGGCCAGCAACACATGGCCTTGAACACTGCTCAATGCAGGCCTGAAGGCCCCTTAATACCCAGCACCAGCACCCTCAGGGTCTAAACAGCACCATAATGCTGTTCTGTTTACATACTTCTTTGCCAATGCTTACATTCTGGGCATCCTGGGTACCACTTGGAAAATCCCCACACTCTAAGAAAAACATTAAAAATTTTAGTCCCTCCACCAGTCAGATTCTTTATTACTGAATGCAACACTGACTGGTTCATAGGGAGAGAAGAATTCAGAAAGCAGCCCAAGCCGAGATGTCTCCCACTTTAGAGCACCCCGTTCTTTTCCTTTGTGATATGCCCAGACAGGAAACACATAGATTATACATGCTTTGTGATCATGTCTTTGGAACGAATTGATTTTGTTCCCTTCTTACTAGACAATAGCAGATCAGCTGGCAGACACAGGTCGAGCTTTCTATCATCACTCAGGCCACAAAGGCCAGCCAATGAGAAGGCCGCATCAGTAATCCTTTCTCCGGGATGGTCACTTTTATGCTTTTGGACTGTCACTTCCAATCACCAGGTAATGACACTGGAATTCAGGCACAATTGACATGGACATTCCCCTTTGATTCTTCCTAATCTCCATGCCCAACCCAGCCAGGCCAAGGACACCCCACTGGCATTGGTTACCCAAGTCTTTATAATTCATAAGACTTTTCTTTACTTTGCACTCGGACCCCCAGCTTCCTCATAAATAACTCCTTTTATCGCAAGTGTGGCTGTTTCTCTAAGACTACCTGCAACATGCCAGACACAGAGAGTTTTCTAAGGGGCTAGACAGAGACTGTGTCTGACCTCTAGGTTAACCAGCCCAGGAAAACTGGCCCCTGGACTCCCTTCTGTCCCAGTTGCTGTCTCATGACATAAATGATGGCCTTTCTGAGTAGCAGCCAGACAGGGTCCCTGGACCTTCTCTGACAAGGCGGTGGTTTGTGATTAAGTCCTGTCTTGTCTTCCCTTCTCGGTAATTAAGGCTGTGGACATGAGTGATTTTGGAGGCTTCCCCTGTAGCCCCACCCTTGAATGAAAAGAGCAGGTGGCAAATGTTTCCAGGGGTTCAGCCAGAGGGATATGATGGTTCGGTTGGAGAAACTTGATTTTCTCCAGCAAGGAAACCCAGGCCTGACCTGGGCTATCTTCTGCAATGAAGTCGGATTGTGTCCTACCCTATCCCCTTCTACCATGAAACCTGCCAAGGATTGTTGAGTTCACTTTGTCCACTCACCTCCAGACCCAGCTCAAGTTTTGGGCTCATACCCAAGCATCCAGCTTGGAGATGTCACCTGAAATTCCTGTTCACTGCAGACATTCTCTATGCAGAGTTCTCTATGCCTGGGACATCCTTGCTTCTTTCCTTTGCTATAATTTCAGCTCAGTCTTTAAAAAGGTGCATGCAGAGACCCACTGAACAGATCTGTGTCTCCCTTTTAGAGACCTGGACAAAGTACTTCCTTTTGCTCTATGAAATGAGGCCCAAAGTATCTAGACCGTGTAGGCATTTGCTAAACTGAAAGGTGTCAGGGAGAAAAGAAACAGAAAGAGTCTGGCAAGAGTTTTTATTGAAAATTCTCTTGTGTATATAGCTTCACCATGAAAAATCTGGTCTTCCTTAAATCTCTGGACATTCCTTCCTTTAACCTGTGAGCACAGATAGACACTCCGTTCTCTGTGCAAAGATGAATATGGTCATTTTTATCATTCTGGCGTCTATTCACTGCAACACTGCATCTTAGCTCACGGGTACTGGCAATCCACTTCCTGGGCTGCAACGCTAAGTTCTATGTATTTTCCTCATAAGTTTTCCTTACCAAAAGCTAAAAAGAAATTTTTAGGGGTTGTGGTAAATTTGGGTGCTTTTTTGCAGTTGATTTTGTTTGGGGGCTATACCTCGCTTTTCTCAGGGATAGCTCTTGGCTCTGATCTCAGGGATCACTCCTGATTATAGAGGGAACCATATTGGATACCAGGAAATCAAACCCTTTTCAGCCGAATAAAAGGTTAGTGTCTTGCATGCTGGTTACTATGACTCTGCCCATAAAGTTTATGTGTGTTTTTTTTTTTATCTGTTTGGACCATGCACAAACATAGTCAGAAGCTATTTCTGATTCTATGCTGGGGATCACCTCCTGGCAATGCTCAGGGGACCATATGCAGTGACAGGGACTGAAGAAAAGTCTGCTGCAAGCAAAGCGAGCACCTTTACCTTTGTGCTCTACCCTCCTACCCTAAAAAACTGATTCTGAAAGCTCAGAAAATTTTTGTTATTTGAGTAGGGAGGCAGGGGCAGATTTCCAAGTCATATTTTATATTTCCAGGGAAACAAAAAACAACACAACCAGTGACTCTGAACACATTTGGGGGCATTAAAACTCTTCCCCCAACCCCCCACAACTGGAATTATATAGCAGATTACTAAATTTTTGCTGAGTCAAAATGGAAAGAATTATGAAAAATTGTTTCTTGCTTCCCCCACCCCTTATTTTATTTTCCCTTTGAAAAAGTAATTAACACCCCAGAGTGGGTCGACCCTTTTTCGACATCATCAAAATAAATCCTCAGAGACTATAGCAGGCTTTGTGCGACAGGTAGAGTAGCCCTGTGGAGAAGCTCTGGCATCCAGAACCTAGACACAGGCCTTCCGTCACTTAAAACCCCAATATCCCCCAAGCAAAACATTTTAAATAAACGTTTTTCAAAAACGAAACCTTGGCCTAGCCAACCCAAATGTTTTCTTTCTGTGAAATTTTAAAGCGTTAAACTAGATTCTGTGCAGCTGTTTGACCATTTAAGTTGTGAGGTGTGGGTTTGGTAGACATTATCTGTCAAAATCAAAGCGTGTGATGCATTCGAAAAATCAATAATGTTTGGGATCAAATGTGCCTTTTGGTCAACAATAATATCTGGTAGCTGGTGAGAGGCTTCCAGGAGCCAGACCCTCTGGGAAACTGTCCAGCAGGGCATCACTTGACTTTCATCAAATTAAAAGTCTGAGGTTGGGCTTGTGAATGTGGCCAGAAGGACTGGATGGGTGAGAACAGGATGGGGGAGCTTGGAGTCAAATCCCTCATGAAGACACCCCTAACTCCATCCCTGGCTCGAGAGCTGATCCTTGGATGGGCCCTCACTGGCATTTGCATCTCTTCAATTTGCTGAGTCATAATGGCATCTTCCATGCACCTTCAAACAGCAAAGGAAAAATGGCTCCCAAGTACCAATCATCCCTTTGTTGCCTCTCTTGTCTCCATTTGCCACAGTTCATGATGCTAAAGCCAATGCCATATCTCCAAACACACACATCCCACACCCTACATGTTCAAATATTCTGAGTCTTGTGCGTCTGGCTGATCCCACAATTTGACACAGAGACTAAGGTTCCATGCTTGCTTGCCTGGTGCTGGGAACCCAGGACTGAGAATTAGCACTCCAGGCTCTTATGACTCTAGCCTTACCACTTAGATAATGGAGCTTGGCTTTCTCCTGGAGTTTCCCAGGGTCTTCATTTATTTTCTTTATAAAATACTAATACAATAAAGTGTTTCAAGATTGTCTATTTGCAGTCAAATGTAGGGCCAAAGGATTAAAGGAGAGGAAAGGCACTTGCTTTGGACACAGCCAACCCAGGTTTGATTGTCACAACCCTTGGGCACTGTTGAGCAAAGAGACAGAAGTAAGTGCTGATAGTAACTGGTTATGACCCAGACCACTAAATCAAATACGGGGCTGGAAATAGAGAGAGAGCAGGAGGGGGAAGGTGCTTGCCTTACTTATATGTGCTGGTTTGATCTCTAGCACCTCATAGGGTTCACAGCGATGCCAGAGGTTACTCCTGAACACAGAGACAGGAAAAGTCCCTGAGCACTGCAGATATTTCCCACCCCTCCCTCAAATATAAAGGCACTTAATGACTTAATAAGAGTCAGTATCTTTGACCATGAAAGACTTCTTAAAGATCTTTCAGTTCTTCTGTGTTCTAGCTGAAAATTTTCAGAAGGAGAGCAAAGCCATGGGCTGCATTCATTCATTTAATAAGTACCCTCCAGAGAGCCAATTCCAGGTCATATGAATGGGACTTGTCCCCAGTGAACTCTCACAGCTTATTTCTGGCAAAGAATGTAAAGGAACCTCAAGCTCTAATCCAGGAGTTTACATTTCAATGGCGGATCTTATGGCACCTGGCTGGTATCAGGCCAATGGCTTGACCACCATCTCCCACAGCAGGGAATGAGGCTGAATAAAGACCCAATCCATCACACTGCAATCACCTGCTCTCAGGACCCATTTCTTTCTTATCATCTCCTGGCTTTTAATTTAGGAAAATTAAAGGGAGGATCAGTTCTTGACACTTTCAACACAAGCCAATTAAGTCAGGTAGGAGCCCACGCCTCTAGCACAGGTCCAGTGGCAAGGTGGGGAGTGGGCTGCTATTTTATGGAAGGGGAGGGTCATACATGGTGTGACTGCAGACATGGAGGACTCCAGGGCAGGTGGGCACAGGAAGCACTGAGCTCTCTGCACTGCAGCCGTCTTGCTGACACCACACCTGCTTTCTACATTCTAGTCAGAGTAGGAAGCCAAGAGTCATATCCAGGGGCTGGAGAGATGGCATGGAAGTAGGGCATTTGCCTTGCATGCAGAAGGACAGTGGTGCGAATCCCAGTCTGCTAGGAACGATTTCTGAGTGTGGAGCCAGGAGTGGTCCCTGAGCGTTGCTGGTTGTGACCCAAGAAACAAGAAACAAAAAAACAACAAACAAACAAACAAACAAAAAAGAATCATATCCAGCACCCGAGCAAGGTGCTGCACTTCTTCAATGCCTGTAGCTGTCCTCTGTAAAAGTCTTCTCTGTCAAAAGTGAATGCAGTTCCTCAGGGCTGCTGGAGTGGAAATTCAAGAGCGATGCCCTGGAGACTTTGGGCTTCCTGAACCATTCCCAGAAGAAAAACCCAAATATCCCATACCCGTACACCCTGAAGTTGTGTTTCTCCACCGCTCAGCATGCCTCCTAACTGGGTACCTAGGAAGTAGTTCCCATCCGAGCAGGAAAACATTACTTTTCCTTTATGCTGGTATTTTTTTCTTTCTGCAATTGTTCCTGTATTCCTTTTTTTTTTTAATGCTAGGTTAGAGGCTTTTAACTATGATGGACATGCTAAATGTCAAGATGAGGAGGGGAAGGGGAACTGAGAACTCCCAAATTAACGTTCACTTTTGGAAATTATTGTACATGTGATTTTTCCCCTTGTTCATATATTTGTGCTGCCCACATACTCTTGGCACATTTCAATAAAACAGTTTGAAAATATACACTGTCTGGGACCCCAAACCCCCCAAAAAAGGACCAGAGAGAGAGTCCATGGGTAAAGCACTTGCCTTGTGTGCAGAGCTGATCCAGATGTGATTTTTGGGTCTCCAAGATCTGCCAGGAGTGTTTCCTGAGCACAGAGCTATGAGTAAGTCATGAGCACAGCCAGGTGTGACCCAGCATCCCCACTAAAAGAGTTTCAGGCTCTTAATGGGTAGCATGATACCCAGATGGCCAGGTTTTACAGGGCAGATTGGGGTCTGTAGTGTCACCCCTGGGTTCAGGTAACTACCTGAGCCCTGCCCATTACTGGGCGGGGCTTTGGGAACCGGATACTTTACCTGCAGACCTTGCCCATTTCCTGGGAGGGGTCTTGGAAGGGTATATAGGTCTGTGATTTCTGGATATCTGCCCTTTTGGATTGCCCTTTGCCTGCTCCTTTGGATTCTGACCAACATGTAGGTTATAGGTGACATGGATGAATGAAGACGCACGGCTAACTTAAATGGTAGAAGTCACATCTGATGGCTAAGATGAATAAAGATGTTATCTCTCATGAAGCCTGCCTGTGAGTAAGTCTGATTCTTGCC
>PVKC010004739.1:0-34928 GCA_004027635.1 Crocidura indochinensis
GGCCAGTTGGAATTGCAGCCAATATCCACGCAAATGGTCAAAAGATTGACTTCTCTAAGCAGGCCTTTTTGGCAAAATAATTACTTTGAAGGAAAGCGCTTGCACCAGGAAGGCAAAAGACCATGTCTGGTGCATGCTTTCTTTCAGTGGGAAGTGACACCTACCCGCTGTAGCCCCCCAGGGATATATTATATTTAAGTAAAAAAGAAACTTTTCTTCCATGAAAATGGAGTTACATAGTTATTTTCAGTATCATTTTCCTCCATGTGCTTTTCTATTTAAATACAATATAGGGGCCAGAGAAATAGCACAGTGGTAGAGCATTTGCCTTGCAAGTGGTCGACCCAGGACCAATGGTAGTTTGAAACCCGGCATGCCATACAGTCCCCAGTGCCTACGAGGAGCGATTTCTGAGCAGAGAGTCAGGAATAACCCCTGAGTGCTACTGGGTATGACCCCCCCCCCCAAAAAATACAATATATGTATAAGTGCTTTTAGTTATTTAAAATTTGGCTATTTATGATTTATTGCTTGGAATGAGTTACTCCTTTCTTAGTTCATTTTATTTTATTTTATTTGTTTTTGAGTCACACCCAACAGTACTCAGGGGTTACTCCTGGCTCTACAGCTCAAAAATCTCTCCTGGCATGCTTGGGGTGTTGGGTGGGGGGGCCCATATGGGATGCAAGGCAAACTCCTTACCTTCATGCTATCTCTCTGGTCCCTTTTAGTCCGTTTTAATAGATGTACATATCGCCTTTAGAAATAGAAATTTGCTTGGTCAGGAGAGATAGCACAGAGGTGGGGCATTTGCCTTGCATGCAGCCGACCCAGAGGGGACCCAGTGAGATTCTTGGCATTTCATATGATCCCCCAGCATGCTAGCGGCAATTTCTGAGTGCAGAGCCAGGAATAATCCCTGAGTGCTACTGGATATGGCCCCCAAACCAACCAAGCAATTAATCAATAAAGTTTAAAAATATGAAAATTTGCATCCATTTAAAGTAAGTCAGTGTATTTTATTTATTTCCATTTTTTGATTTTTTGGGCCAGATCCCATAGTGCTCAGAGTTTATTTCTGGATCTGTGCTCAGGGAACATGACTGGTGGGGATCAGAAGAACACTTATGGGTCTGGGAATCAAACTTGGGTTTACCATATGCAAGGCAAGCATCCACCTCCTTCTACTGTCTCTCCAGCCCAAAGTATCTTTTATTAAAATCACAAAAATTGATTAAAAAAACTATCCTGGTGTGATTTTGTTTTTTGTTTTGTAGGACCTTTAACCTAAAGGAAGCCTTGAATTCAATTGGTGTTCAGACGTGTGCTGAGGTTAATAAGACCCTAACAGAGAGAGGCTTGCCTACTTTAAATGCTGAAATCCAAGCTAATCTTGTGGGCCAGTTTTCAAGTATTGAAGAGGAAGGCAATGCGATCTGGTCATTGATTGGTGAGTCTTCATTTTTATTGTGTTTTTGTTTCTTTGTTTCAATTCTAAGTTTAGCTTACTGGTTTTGATCAATGTTATGTGGCAGCCAAATTTTAGTCCAAAAGATGACCTAAGTTCTTTTAGAGAATAAATACTGAAAATCGTATTTTCAAATCTTTGGGATCTACACATCATGTGTATGACGATGTAGTGGAGGGAGGGGGGAGGGGGAAGAAGAATTAATTAGTTTTAGGACCTCTATTTTACTGTCAGCCGATGTGTTTTTCTTTTTTTTCTGGGTCACACTCAGGAATCACTCCTGGTGGCCCAAGGGGGGGATCATATAGGATGGAAATCAGGATGGCCACATGCAAGAAAAACACTTTACCTTCTGTACTATTGACCCAGTATTAAGCCAATTTTTCTGAATGAAATGATATAATACTGCCAGTTACTTTAAAAGCCTTATTCTATACAACAATTTGAACCAGCTAGCTGTGTGTTACCTAGAAATATATGTAATATTGACTTAATATATGTTAATAGGAAATATTATATATTAGGTAATATTGATTATATATTTATAAAATAATTGGTAATGTTGATTATATAGAAAAGAGTCCATTTGTATTAGAAATAGCTAAGGCACCAGCATGACCTAAATATAATAGCCTGTATCTGGACTTCTCCAGAACCTTCTCTGTTTGGTGGGCCACAAAGGAAAAGACCAGACAGGCTGGAGTCTTGGTAACATGTCACCAGGGCCCCCACTCACTTGTCAGGATGGGGTATCCCTGCTCTGCTGCTGTACCAAATGGGCCTATTGATGGAAGCACTGGATACAGAGGCTGTTGAATTGTTAACATTACATGATCACATTCCAAATTCAGAGAAGAATTCTTACCAAAAACAGTTTTATGTTTGTTTGTTTGTTTTTTGTTTTTTTTTTTTTCGGTTTTTGGGTCATACCCGGCAGTGCTCAGGAGTTACTCCTGGCTCCATGCTCAGAAATTGCTCCTGGCAGGCATGGGGGACCATATGGGGCACCGGAATTCGAACCGATGACCTTTTGCATGAAAGGCAAGTGCCTTAACTTCATGCTATATCCCGGGCCCCAGTTTTATGTTTTTTTTTTAAGTACAAAAATATTTTAATATGGACAAAGGTCTATTTAAAATAATTACATGGAAACATTTGCTTCCTATATATTACTGCCTCCAGAGTTGGCCTGTGTTCATGTATGTGCCTGAGATGCAACCCAGACTCTCACATGCCAGGCAAGGGCACTTCTGTTGAGTCACACCTTTAGTTTTTTGGTTTTTGGGTCACACCCGGCAGTGCTCAAGGGTTACTCCTGGCTCCATGCTCAGAAATTGCTCCTGGCAGGCACGGGGGACCATATGGGGCACTGGGATTCGAACCGATGACCTTTTGCATGAAAGGCAAACGCCTTACCTCCATGCTATCTCCCGGGCCCTTGAGTCACACCTTTAGACCCAACTTTTTTTTTTTTACTGTGGTTATCACTATCTTTTGTCTCATCTTTTTTCATCTCTATTCCCTTTCTTGTAAAATTGGGTGACATCTATGCTCATTTCCTTGAGAATTACAACAACAACAGTTGTAATTCTGGACAGTCCACAGCTATACAGAAATGACTTATTTCCAGTGCTAATTGGACTTTTCCAACTTACAGGCATTTGTGGCTTGGCTACTCTGCCTCTACATCAAATGTACCATAAGGAACCTATATAATACTCAACAAGCTAGTTCCACCCCAGAGCTTCTGTTAATCAACACTAGAGGCATCATAACCATTTTAGGTTTGTCTTCCAGCCTTTTCTGTCTTGTCATGTTCCTTCCCAATCATCCACTAACTTGCCCTGTTAGCTCACCCTTTCAACTCTGCTCAGCTTTTTATTCAGTGACCTTTGCTGTACAACAAGACACCTGTTGTACACCTGAACTGTTGCATTAGTTTCCAAGTCTTTTGATCCCTAATCTCTGCCTGCCCAAAATCTGGTGTTTAAAAATGTCTCATGAATGAGACATTAACTGTGTAGCCATACACTTAAAATTATCAGGGGCCCGGGAGATAGCATGGAGGTAAGGTGTTTGCCTTTCACGCAAAAGGTCATCGGTTCAAATCCCGGTGCCCCATATGGTCCTGCCAGGAGCAATTTCTGAGCATGGAGCCAGGAGTAACCCCTGAGTGCTGCCGGGTGTGACCCAAAAACCAAAAAAAAAAAAAAAATTATCTGACTGGCGCTGATAGAGTCAGTTCCAACTCTTTACTCCAGAATTCTGTTGCTCACCCCAGTCTTTACCAAGTCACTTTACAGTACCCTTCCTGTGAGTAGTGTATACCCCTAATGTAAATGTTGACCTTGACCCAGTTACTTGCTTTGGCTGAGAGACGAGTGATCATGTGATGAACAGTTGCTCATGTGACTTGTCCTCTCTGTGATCTTCCAATGGAAGAACAGGAAACCAGAAATTCATTTGAATATTAGTTTACAATTACTGCAGTGTAGTAAGCCTCAATCCCAGGGACTTTATGACACCAGAATTTTTCCCCCTTGTTTTGAGTTCTGGAATCAACTAGAGTAGCTCTTTCATGAATTGTGCATTAGACTTGGGTCACATGTGTGTCTTGGGTGTTGACTATAGAACTTGCTTGCTTGGGCTGTAGGTTGAGTGTGTGCATACAGCTGACCCAGATTCAATCCCTTCACCATGTATAGTCCATTGAGCCTATCAGAAGTGATCCTTGAACTCAGAGCCAGGAGTCAGCCCTGAGCACTGCCTGGTGTGACCCTAAAACAAGCTAAGAAAAATGCTAAGGAAGTTAGAGCACCTGGGTGCCCCCTGGGCTTTTATTCTAGGTAAGGGAAGCACTTAAAATGTCAGCAGCAAAGTGGGGGAGATGCACCCTTTGGAAAATGCCTCTAAATTCTGGTAGATAAGTTTTTTTCCACCCAGCTTTTCTAAACCCAACATTTTATGTTCATTTGCCAGCATTTGAAGCTCTTTAAATTGTAAGTATTTTTAAACCTCTTTTATTAAAGTATTATTGCTTAGCAACTCAAATGACTCACTTGTGCTTCTCCTCCTATCCTGGCATACATTTGGCAGGGACTAGTTTGGCTCTTTGTAAAATGGACAAACGCTTCTGTCAACATCTTGGTCTAACATCTGACTGTACACAGAACTACTTGTCTGCCTAATACCAATCTTTAAAAATTCCCATTCTTTAGGAATCCTTTAAGAAAGTGTTTGGACTATATATTTATGATGAAAATAGGCTCCTGAGAGACAGTTAGCCAGTGTAGAGGGAAATTTAGTACATAGTTGACTTAATTTCCTGCTTGCAGAGGAGTTGGAATAAATCAAGCACACTGGGACTCTAAAGTCACAATTATTTTGTTTTGTTGGGGGGCATACCCAGTGGTGCTCAGGGGTTACTTCTGCTTTTGTGCTCAGAAATCACTCTTGGCAGGCTCAGGGAACCATATGGGATGCCAAGGGTTGAACTTGGGTCAAAACAAACACCCTACCTGCTGTGCTTTCCTTCTGGCCCCTAAAGTCACAATTTTCATCCTTTGCTTTCTGTCTACCTTTTGCTGTTTCTCTTATAGATGCTACTTATTTATAAATTATTTATAGGTTCCCACTGTGCTTTGGCCCCTTAAAATCATAATTCAAAAACAGCTGTGCTTTTAAGCCAATCTTTTCAAATATATATCAAAATCAGGTATATATTATAGAGTGAGGCTCTAAAATTTACTTCTAACTTTATGGATTTTTTCAAAAAGTAATTTTGAATTTTTTTTTTTTTTTGGTTTTTGGGCCACACCCAGTAACGCTCAGGGGTTACTCCTGGCTATGCGCTCAGAAGTCGCTCCTGGCAGGCACGGGGGACCATATGGGGAACCGGGGGATCGAACCGTGGTCCGTCCTAGGCAAGGCAGCAGGCACCTTACCTCCTGCGCCACCTCCCGGCTGCCGTAATTTTGAATTTTACAAATCACACATAATGTAAGTAATTTACAATTGCGGACAAGTTATATATTTTTTCCCAGCCTAAATTGTCTTTGATTGCCTTCTCAAGCCCCCACTTTTCCCTAGTTTATACTGTCTTCAGTTTACTGATGATACATCTTTCTATTCCATTCTTGCTTGAATTCATTCTGCATATACGAGTGTGCCTGACACCTGCTGTACCAGATATATACCTATTCTTACATTTTATTTTTGTGTGTATGTGTTTGGGCCACACCTGTTGACTGTCGGGCTTACTCCTGGCTATGTGCTCAGAAATCACTCCTGGCTTGGGAAACCTTATGAGACACCAGAGGATCAAATCAAGGTCCATCCTAGGCCAGCATTTGCAAGGCTGATGCCTTACAGCTTGTGCCACCACTCCGGTCCAAGATATATGCATATATATTCTTTTTGAAAAGAACCCTTGGCCTCAGAGGGCTCACTGCCTAGGAAGAGAAATTTACTCTCTAGTGAGAGCAATGTGATGTGATAGTTTGACAGTTGTTGAGAGATGGTAGGAGATGACAACTATTTTGAAATGGTCTGAAAAATAGCTGCATTGAAGCAGTGAGGCAGAAAGAGTGGAGAAAATAGTGAGAATGCTGATTGAGCAGTTTCTTCCTCAGTGCCTCTACCTTGCAGGCCAAATATGAGAGTGATCATATAAGGCTTTTTTTTTTATGAATGCCAGGTATTAAATATGTGGTCTCTCATATATGCAAGCTATATGCTCTAACCCAGAGTGATATCCCATAGCCCTCAGAGTGCTCTTTTTTTTCTTTTGATTTTTGAGCACACTTGACCGGGCTCAGGGGATACTCCTTGCTCTGCACTCAGAAATTGTACATGACAGGCTCAGGGGCCCATATGGGATGCAGGGATTTGAATCACTATCCATTCATCTTGGATCAGCTGCATGCAAGGCAAACACCCTACTGCTGTGCTATCTCTCCAGCCCAGAGTGCTCTTTTTAATGATGCCAGGACAGTGAATATAAATTTGACTGTCCTGGGAAAATGGGTATCTACTAATTCTTGTCATGTGCTCATTTAGGTTCCCAAGTTTACCAACTCTTTAAATTTTTCAGTAATATTCAGAAATTATAATTTCTATGTGAAATTTCTGGCTTTTAACTGGCTTTCCTTTTTAGAAACCACTGCATGCTCCAGATTAACAGTGTGAGTTTATAAACTGAGATTTAGCATATGTGACTAAAATTATGGATCTTTTATTAAAAATCTTTCATAAAAGATCACTACCCCGGGGGCCTGGGAGATAGCATGGAGGTAAGGCGTTTGCCTTTCATGCAAAAGGTCATCGGTTCAAATCCCGGTGCCCCATATGGTCCCCCGTGCCTGCTAGGAGCAATTTCTGAGCATGGAGCCAGGAGTAACCCCTGAGCACTGCCGGGTGTGACCCAAAAACCAAAAAAAAAAAAAAAAAAACTACCCCAAAGATCACTACCCCATCTTCAAAATGCTCCTGATTTTAAAATAAGTTAGCTCTGACAGTAACTCCATAGCTATAGAAAAAATATCCACAGCAATATATTAAAACAACAACAACAACCATGTATTTCTCACAAGACTGGAAGCAGGTAGGTGATTCTTTTGGTCTTTCTGGAGGCCCATATGCACTTGTATTCCTGTGGTTTAGGTACAAAGCTATGCTGATCTTGGCTAGTTTCTCAGATGTTTGGGAGTTGTGCACAGATTAATCTACAAAGGCATCAGGAAAATCCAAGCACAATGTGACTTGTCTTTGGTGCAGGCTGGTCCACATGGTGTAGTGGGGTATGTACAGAAGATGTGAATCTTGATTCTTGAAACCTTGGTTTAGAACTAGCAGTCTGTCTTGGCCAAAGTAAATCATATGGCCAACCCTAGTTTAAGGAATAGGGAACCAGACGTTGGCTTTCAAAAAGTTGCAAAGAGCATCATATAGGGAGGATGAAGTATTGAGGTTATCGTACTTCATCTATTATCATTACTGTGCTCATTGAAAACAATTATGCTTTGATAGTGGAGGGCAGGTAATGATATCTCCTTTCCCCCTCCAGATAAACGGATCCAACTGTACATGAAAAGCCTACTTTACCTTCCAAGTTCTCAAAAGTCCCTGCCACCGGTGCCCGGAGGCCTCGCCATCATCCAGCATGAACTGGAATCGATAGGCTCTCAATATGCAAACATTGTGAATTTCAACAAGCAAGTGTATGGACCGTTCTATGCAAATATACTTCGCAAGCTGCTCTTTGGGGAAGAAGTCCCTGGGCAGGTAGATGCTTCATCACCTGCAAACTAAACTTGAACTGACCCTTGCTGAGAGATTGGAAATTCAGCATTTCAGTTCCCAGATGCTCCCATTGGAGGTGGTAGAGGTACAGGTGCGGCACATTTGGAGTCCTGTCTGAGGCAATGTGTGAGCCCCAGTCTGTGTCATACAGTAAGGTTAGTGTTGTGGAAGACAACACATCAAAGAGAATATTTACACACCACTTCCAAGTTAAAAAAAAAAGGTGTAGTGAACAGAAAGCATTTTTTTTTAGAAAGCAATTTTTATTTCATTATATTACCTATATAATACTTGTAAATGTTCTATCATTTCTATCTTGCTTAGTCATACGATCCGTAGAAATTATATTTTCGCACTTGTTACTATCAAATCTAAACATTTTTTAATTTTAGTATAATTTCGCTGAAAGAGTTGAAAGTTGAAAGAATAACCAAGTGATGGTCTGAATAAATTGTGTGAAGTGAGCATTATTTGTTTAAAATATGCAATTAATTTTCATTATGTAATGGGAACTAAATGCAGGATGGGTTTACTCATAAGGGAAGTTAGCAGTAAAATGAAGACCCCCTAGAAGCCTCTTTTATAGGTGAAGTTTACATCTGTGAAAGAAACATTTGAACTTGAATTTTCTGCAGCCCTTTAAGTTAGCAAAGGCTTCCCATGGTGATTCAATTCTTAGCCTGCTGTGGCCAAGACGACTCTTGAGTGTTGTCAGCCTTTGTCAGTCTTGAACCATATGTTCTCCTTTATGAAGCTGCCACCAGTTCCACTGAAACTGCAGAGAAATCTGCTTGTCCTGGGATGACATACTTTTGAAATTAAAGAAAGGGCTACAGTTTGCACAGACTGTCTAGGAAGAGTTTTGTATAAAAATCATCTTTTCGGTTTTCTAAAGACTTATAATTGTTTAATGCACAGTGAATAAGGAGTCAGTGGCTCCTATGTTCCCCACCTCTAATTCTGCCCATTGTGATGCTACTGAATTATTTGATTTAGTTTCAGGAAATGATTATGAATAAAATACAATCTATATTTGGAATGAATCTGCCAAAATTTGAACAATCTCTAAATCATGCATGCACACACATACTTTGTATTTCTATTTTGTACATATCTTTCATGCTTAGAAACTATAAGGTGCTTCTGATTTTGTTTCTAGTTTTCTGTTTAGTTGGAGTTTTCAAGTATATTTACTCTGGAGCCTGGGTGCTGGGAGGGAATGATGAGAAAAGTAGTGTGCTGCATGCTTTTTTGTTGATATCGAAGGCAAACAATGGAATTCATAGGAAGATGAGGTGGCATATTTTTGATCATCAAATCGAAGTCCGAATGGTTTTCTTATATACTCTGTGGTACTATAGTTGCCAGCAGGAAAATAGTACAAATACCATTTTTTTATGCATTAGAAATGATGGGCTTTTCTCTTTTCTTTATTTTTGGTCCTGAATGAGAGATAAAGAATTGGAGCCCGGGAGATAGCATGGATGGAGGTAAGGCGTTTGCCTTTCATGCAAAAGGTCATCGGTTCGAATCCCGGTGCCCCACATGGTCCCCCGTGCCTGCCAGGAGCAATTTCTGAGCATGGAGCCAGGAGTAACCCCTGAGCACTGCCAGGTGTGACCCAAAAACCAAATAAAAAGAAAAAAGAATAAGTGAAACAGGAGAATAAGGGCACATGATGTCTGGACATGTTGCCCTGGCAAAAGAAGGCTTGCTGGGCACTGCAGTGTCCTGTGTTAGTGTTTCACATACATGCTTTTACAAAGAATTTAGGAGAATCAAGAGAAATGGGCATGGTTGACCCAAGCAAAAAGGAGTTTATTGGGCAGAGAGTGAAGCCTTTGCATGTTCTATTCTGAAGGTCAGGCTTGGCTTCTGGGAAGCCAGGACTTCTGATGGCTGGTCTGGTGCTGTGCTTCAGAGATGACACCGCCAAAGTCCTCTACTCTGCATGACAAGGCCCCCCTACCACCATTTCTTTTGGAAGAATTGAGGTCCTGGATCTGGGCTCTCATTTTTCAGGGTCTGGAATGAAGGAATAGTTCTGCTTGTTCTGCCTCTAAGGAGAAAAAAAGTCAACAAATTTTTCAGAAGTAAAAGTAGCAGGACCTTGAGACTGGAGCTGGAATTTTCTTCCACTGTTCACTCAAGCTGGGCTTGGAATTTCACTAATCCACTTTCCTGCCCTGCTTGCCCTCTTGCAGAAGGGAATAAGAAGACACATTCAAAATGGCTAGCAGATTCTAGAAGTGTAAAGTAGCCAAAACTCATTTTAATCACTATAACTTATTAGCTCCAAATCTTTCAAGTTTCAAGAGGTTTTAGTATTGTGAGATGTGATGGGTAATTCCCTAAGTACATGAGAAAAAAGGCCATATTGCTTCAACACTGTAGGTCATCATAGCCCAAATATGTCACTGTACAGAATCTTAAGGGTATGCAGAAGGCTATTGTTCTTGAACTTGATGTCAACTTCAAAGGATAAAACCCAGCATGTTCTAATTTCAGCAAGCATTCAATTATGACTTTTTTCCCCATGACATAAACTTTTAAAAAGGATACTTGGACTATCCACTCATGCCCTTATTTTCTTTGTTTGAAAAGGAGTCTTGTATTTTCATCTCTAAACTATGAGCTTTTTTCCCAGACTTGAAAGAAGACTTAGGAAAGGGACTATGTCTCACTGTAAGACTAAATAAATAAGAGAAATGTGAGACTGAATACTTGACCCTTAATGTAACCATCCTTGGAGTAGGGAAGTGAACACTGATGATAGAATGCTGTACCCTTCAATCCTGCAAGTTACTGCTGTAAGTCAGAATGCTTAAAATTAAAAATTTAATAAAACGACCACCATCATCTTCATCAACACTTCTACAGAGCACTTGCATGCTTTATGTCCAGGAGAACTGAGTCCAAATCCAGGCACATGATCCCTCAGTCATATGCTCCCCTACTACCCCCACACCTAGAGGTTTGACTACAGGGCTCTGGTTATATGGTAGAAATTAAGTTGAGCACTTTGTTTTGGGGCCATACCAAACAGTGATCAGGAAGTACTTGTGGCTCTGTGTTCAAGGATCAGTCCTGGCAAGCCTATTAAAAAAGCATCTATCCCTTTGAAGCTATAAAACATTCAAGACAAATTAATTTGAATCTTGGTAACATATTTCTTGGATTTCTTATCTAGTGTTAGGGTGTGTGTGTGTGTGTGTGTGTGTGAGAGAGAGAGAGAGAGAGAGGAATAAAGAGAGAAACAGAAGAAAGAGAGAAAGAAACAGAAAAAGATATGTTAAGGATTGAACCCAGGATCTCACACATGCAAGGCAGGTACTCTGCTACAAAGCTATATTCCTGGCTCTCATACCTTCAGACATCAGCACAATTGTGGAAGAAAATAGATACAGGTATCTAAATTAAATGTAATAGCTGAGACTGATGTCTACAGCCCACATCTAGGTTCTTTATATCCAGAGGAGGAGATGGAAAATGTTTGTACAAATGTTCATAATATATTAAGATAAAAATATATAAAACTTTTCATTAAAAAATTTTCAGTGTTGGGGTCAGGCGGTGGCGCTGGAGGTAAGGTGGCGCTGGAGGTAAGCCTTGCCTGCGCTAACCTAGGACAGACCTCGGTTCGATCCCCCGGTTCCCCATATGGTCCCCCGTGCCTGCCAGGAGCGACTTCTGAGCGAATAGCCAGGAGTAACCCCTGAGCGTCACCGGGTGTGGCCCAAAAACCAAAAAAAAAAAAAATTTTTTTTCAGTGTAAAGCTTTAGACCAAATTGTCACAAATCTTGATAACATGTCAAGACAATCAACCAGTTCGCAAATATTAGGCAATCCTTTAATTATTCAAGGCACCCTCTGCCTCTCTTTATTCAATGGGATTTTTTTCCTATTCATTTCCTATTCAGCTTACTTTATTGTAAAATCTTTTTAATTTTTATTTAAAATCTTCTGTAGGCTGGAGAGAAAGTATCGTCTACAGAAGGTTTCTTTGCTCTTGATCAACCCAGATTCAACTCCTAGCATCCCATATAGTCCCTGGAGTCCTGCCAGGAGTGATCTTTAAGTGTAGAGCCAGGACTAAGGCCTGAGCACCGCCAGATGTAAAATAAAATTCCAAATCCCTCAATATCCATAAAAAAATATCTTTTGGCCTACTGGCCAGGTCCATCACCCTCGAAACCCAAACTCCACTTCTATCAACAGGCCCAGTTCCACAGCTCTTGAACTGTGGCATTCCACCACACCCTTGCAGGTAGATCCCAAATGTAAGACAGATTAGTCAGTTGACTAATAACTCCAAGCACGTTTTGGAATTGAGGTGAGCAGATTCCCTTCCCTTCCAGCCAGGCCCGTTAGCTTCCACACCCAAACTCAACCATTTCAAAATGCCCAGATAAGCTTAGCCTACAATTGTAGGCTTTACCTATTTCACCTAAACTCTAAAAATTATTGCAAAGATCTAAAAGTTTGTTAATAACAGGAAATAAGGGGCCAGAGAGAAAGCACAGCAGTGTTTGCCTTGCAAGCAGCTGATCCAGGACCTAAGGTGGTTGGTTCGAATTCTAGCGTCCCACATGGTCCCCATTGCTGCCAGGATCTATTTATTTTGGTGTGGCCCAAAATAAAAAAATAAAATAAAAAAGGACAGGAAATAAATTATTATTACCATGAGACCTAAATACAAAAGTTAAATGAAATATATTTTAGATACCAGAGTTGAAAACTTATTTATGTAAATGAGTAGGAATATTTTAAATGATTTTAATTGCATATGTTAAAATCATAGCAATCAATCACAAATTGACTTGCTGATTTATTTTTTGACAATTTCACTTTATATTTTCTTGGAGAAAGCACTATGAAATAAATCTGGGGGAAGGGAGGGAAATGGGACATTTGGAGGAAAGGTCACACACACACAATTGTACTTTCATAATTTCTGAATTTGTATTGGAAACATTGATTGCCTGAAATAACTGTACTATGCTAACTTTGTAATTCATGATTTAAATAAATTTAAAATGTTTGTTGTTTATTTTTGTTCCACAAATTTAAGTGCTCAGGGATCACTCCTTTTTGACCTCAGGAGAATCTTAAAGGTGATGGGGGATCGAAAACCTGGTCAATTGTTTGCAAAGCAAACATTCTCTCCATTGTACTATCTCTCCAATCCTATGAGTTCACTATTTTACTTTATTTTGGTTTGGGGGCCACATTCATTGGCGCTCAAAGGATCCTCCTTGGTTCTGCTCAGAAACCGCCATGCTCAGAAACCGCCAGGCAGGCTTAGGGGGAACATATGGGATGCCCAGGTCATCCATTCGCGCCCACTGTGCTATTGTCCCCCACCTCTCCAAGAGTTCACTTTAGAACTCAAAAAAACTTTAGAACACAAAGCTTAATTATAGTCTGGTTAAGCCCAACTCCGTGATTAGATTCCTCTTCATTGATCATTTTATAATCCATCAAGTGTATACACGATTCATTATTATTATTATTATTATTATTATTATTATTATTATTATTATTATTATTATTATTTATTTTTGGTTTTTGGGTCACACCCGGCAGTGCTTAGGGGTTACTCCTGGCTCCATGCTCAGAAATTTAAACCAATCCTGTTACTAGGCATATGGAGAGCCGTTTCTGAAAGAAATCATCCCAATTACGAACATGTTTGTAATCACTGTGCTTAAATAATTTTTTGTTTGTTTGTTTTTTGGAGGGGGGCACACCCTGTGGCGCTCAGGGGTTACTTCTGGCTCTGCTCTCAGAACTCTCTCCTGCCAGGCTCGGGGGACCATATGGGATGCGGGTGATCAAACCAGGACTGTCCCGACTCCGCAGTTTGCAATCCAAACGCCCTACCGCTTTGCTATCACTCCAGCCCCAAATAAATAATTTATTTTAAACTTTGTTTATTGTTTGATTGATTGGTTTTGGAGTCACACCCAGCGACGTTTAGGGGTTAATCTAATCCTGGCTCTGCGCTGAGAAATCGCCCCTGGCAAACTGGGGGATGAAATGGGAAACCGGGAATCGAACCTGGGTCCTTCCCGGGTGGGACGGTTGCATGCAAGGTAAACGCCCTACAGCTGTGCTATCTCTATGAAATTATCTCCGGCTCCGAACTGGCACGGAATTCATTGATTGGGCTTTCAGGAATTCCAGGGCGAGACTTCCGAGCGACACTAGGGGGCGCGGTTTCTCAGCTCCGCCTCGGTACATCCGGGTCCCACCGCAGGTTGAGACCCTGGCAGCAGGCGGAACCTTTCTGTCGCGGCTTCAGCTTCACCTGCGCAGTGGGAACCTATTGGGCTGCTGCGCACAGCTTTCCACGGGAGCAGCGGTTTGCTCGGGGTAGCGAAGGTGGGCATTGGGGCCGACTGTTGCTTTGTCTTTTTTCCGTCGTGGTGAACAGCATGGACGTGCTGGCGGAGGAGTTTGGGAACCTGACTCCGGAGCAGCTAGCAGCGCCCATCCCGACTGTGGAGGTGAGTACCACGCTCTCTCAGGGCGGAAGGGGTTGTGGGACGGGTTCCCGGGCGGCGTGGCGTTGCCGCTGACGCCCTCCCCGGGGTTGGAGGCGGATCGAGGCCTCTGCGCATGCCCAGGACTCCGCGCATGCCCAGGACACCACGCATGCTCAAGACAGCACGCATGCTCAGGACTCCTCGCCTGGCACGCTCAGGACTCCGCGCATGCTCAGAACTGTGCATGTCCCCAGCTGTGAGCTGATGGGAAGGCGGTGCTCGAGACAGCTGTCACCCGGGCCGGTTTGAGCTGCTCCCTAGCAAGTTCTGGGCTAGGATCTTTTTCTAATGTTGCTACGTATAGGGATATTTGGCCCTTGGCGCCCGTTCTCGGGGCTTATGTATTTATTTCTGACTCCTAGTAGACAGCCTGAGGCCTCGCATCCCAGTCCCAGTGATGAAACCAATAGCTAGAATACCAGGCTAATCTATTTGAATGTGGGGGTGCAAGTTTGGAGCAGGAGTATTTAAACACCTTGAAATAAAAACCAAAAAAATTTGCCAGGAGTTGGAGAGGGGTTAGTGGAAAGCATTTAGAGCTGAGGGACTGCATGTGGGTACCCTCAGCATCCCTCCCCACAGAGTTGGGAGGCCCCCTCCACCGTCACTGGTACCCACCAGTTGCACCCTCTCAACTACAGCGCCCCAACAGTCTTGCCTATGTATTTGCTTTCTTCCAGTTCTCAGAAGTTAAGCATCACTACCCTCCAACATCCCCATGACAAACTGCTTGGTGAACTTGAATCTTAGCATGATTTTGCATTCTGGAAAGTCCATACACATGTGATCACATCTCTAGGAGGAAGAGAGCTGAAAGGATAATCCCAGGAGGGATCCCTGTAGAGGGAACAGGAAACCTGGGCTGAATCGGTTGGGTTTGAGGGTCTGGAGTTAATCTAGCAGCGCAAAGGGAGAGAGAACAATAGAAGATGGGTGAGGAATGTGTAGGGGTTCTGATGATGCAAAGGTGGTGGTGAGCATCTTGAAGGGGCTTGGGCTGTCCTTAAAGAGTTTTAAGCAGGAGAGTTACCAGTGTGTAATGAAACCCTCATCAGTGAAATCACTTAATGAAGTGTAAAGTTGATCAGCTCTTTGGAGTCAGTTGGAGTTTCTGCAACTGTTGATCATAGCGTGGCAATTAAGATTTAAACCAGGGGCCCGGGAGATAGCATGGAGGTAAGGCATTTGCCTTTCATGCGAAAGGTCATCGGTTCGAATCCCGGTGCCCCATATGGTCCCCCATGCCTGCCAGGAGCAATTTCTGAGCATGGAGCCAGGAGTAACCCCTGAGCGTCACTGGGTGTGACCCAAAAACCAAAAAAAAAAAAAAAAGATTTAAACCAGAAAAGTTCCTATGAAGGGTCTGATGTGGCAATTAAGATTTAAACCAGAAAAGTTCCTATGTTTATGTCATTCTCTAAACATTACATGCAGAGACCAGAGACTTATACAAGTACCCATCATCCCATGTGGTCTCCAGAGACTGCTTGGAGTAATTCCTGAGTTGCAGTCAGTAGTAAATTCTAAGCATTGCAGGGTGTGATCTAACTCCACCTCTCCCCCTCAATACACACAATAGGCATTGCATCATTTAGTTTTCAAGAATAAGCCAGAGTTTTTATCCCATTTTTGCCAGTGCAGAGTTTTAAGGTCCAGAGTTCAAGTAAGGATCCCAGGGTCAGGTATCTGGTCCATGTGACCAATCCATAAGTTGAATGGATGCTAGTAAACTGTCTCCAGAGTCTTCATCCCTTTGCTTGATTTTTTTATTTTTCTTTTCTGGTTTGTAAAGCTGGGGATCCAGCTCAGAGTCTCACCATTGCAAGGCAAGGGATCTACCACCAAATCACATTCCCAGCCCTTAAATATAAGGCCTTATCCTTAACCACCGATTGGGTTGCTACTCTACAGAGCAGAGTGAATTAAGATGAAAAGATTGTTTTATCTGAATTTGCACAGCTTTGTAGGGGCCAGCACTATAATTCCTGTTTTCTGATTCAGGGCTAACAGTTCACCTTCTGTCCTTTGCATCCAGTTCACCATCACATCTTGAGGTTTCTGTCTTGTAAATGTTTTGAAATGTAACACTTTATTTCTGCTGTTCTTCAAATCATGATGGCTTCTGACATGTCCCTTACAAAGTCTATTCTTGGCTCTGCAACAGAGGCATCTGTAATTTTAATTTTGGGTTTTTTTTTTTCCTTAAGGGGTTTGTGTGTTCCACAACTGATCGTATTCATGGATCACTCCTGGTAGGGTTTATAAAGCTTTCTTCAGTCTGGCTCAGAGTCTCAAGTTTCCCCCTTTTTAGGGAGGGGAGGAAATCTCTCAGCATCTTCCTTTGAAATCTCTCTTCTAGACTGGAGCAATAGCACTGTAGATAGGGATTTGCCATGCACTGCTGGGTGTGGGCAAAAAATAAATAACCATAAAAGGGAAGGGAGGGGGCCCAGGCCGTGGTGCTGCAGGTAAGGTGCCTGCCTTACCGCGCTAGCCTTGGACGGACCACGGTTCGATCCCCCGGTTCCCATATGGTCCCCCAGGCCAGGGGCGACTTTTGAGCTCATAGCCAGGAGTAACCCCTGAGCGTCATTGGGTGTTGCCCAAAAACAAAAACAAAAAAAAAAAAAAAAGGAAAGGGAGGGAGGAAGGAAAATAAAAGAAGGTAGGATGGAAGGAGAAAAGAAAGGAAAAGAAATCTGCTTTCTTTAAATAAATAGACAAGAGCACCACATAGTTGCATCTGTGGCTATTCTGGACCCCTAGGGATGGCTCCAGTTTCCTAGGGGCATTGTATTGGCCACTTTGAAAAGCTCTGTTCTGGCCACTGTTTGCTGCTTTTCTCCAGCCCTCACTTCCTCCTTTTCCAGTCTTCCCCTTCCACATCTCAAATCATGGAGAGTTCTTTCTGAATTGTTTCATTTTGCCTTGATAATATATTTATAAGAAAATGCAAATATTTTTGACAGTTACTCAAATATAGCTACCATTTAAAACAAGATAAAAAATCATTTTTGTCAACTCAGAGTTAACCTATATGATTCTTTTGAATATATTCGCCCAACAACCTTTTTGTTTGTTTCTGGGCCACGAACAGAGGTGCTCAGGGCTTACTACTGGTTCTTTGTGGTAGGGAATCACTCCTGGTGAGGCTCCAGGGACCTTATGGGAATTGAACATGGGAATTGAACCCAGGTAGGTTGTCACTTGCAAGGCAAGTGCCTTACTCTGTATACTCTTATAACCCATATAATATTTACCTTTAATATTCATCACCATTGATTAGTTTTATTAAAAAGGAAACAAAAAACAACCCAACAGTGACATAGTAACTGAATTGCTTTTGTTTGTTTGTTTGAGGGGGCACACCCAGTGATTCTTAGGCACTTCTGGTGGTGCTGGGAATTAGGCCTGGGCGTCAATTGTGTGCAAATCAAGCGCCCTACCAACTGTCAGGGCTCTGAATAAGGAAAATTAATGGTTGTATCATGTTTTAGAAAGATGCTTATTCAGTTTTAAGAAAATCTTCATGTAATGGTTGTACCACCCCCTTTCTGCCATAAAAAGTTGTGACATATGTGATGATAGTGTAATGAGATGTAATGTTTATAGGGCTGTTTTATGATTTTCCTTAAGTTACTTGAGAAATACTTTTCAGTTTGTCTAGGTTTTCATCTATCTTCCTGGCACTCCTCAGCCTCTTGTTGTCTGTGCCTTTGTTCAACATCTCTGTGTGCTGGAGTATTCTTGGTCTTCCTTCTGGGAACTCTTCTCCATTTGTTATCCTTAGAGAATCTCATCCATTATATGGCTGGAATTGCCCTCCTTCGGCCCTCCCTAATGTCTCCAAGCACCACATTCATATTTGTTGCTTTGTAGTTGTCATTTTCACTTGGATGTTGATGGCTGTTTCTAACTTAAGATGCCCCAGCCAAACTCCTTACAACCCCTTTGCACTTAAACCTGTTATTTCAGCTTTGTCTCTTGTCTCATCCCTACGGGTGGCACTTCTGTGGTATTTCAAGGAGTATTGGGGGACACCACAGCTACATCTGGTAGTACTTAGGTCTTTCATTGGGAGATCATGCAACGCAAAGGGTTAGACCCTTTGTAAGTCAGGAGTTCTTTGCAGCCCTTTGAGCTTTCTCACTGGCCCTGTGGGCTCAGTCTTGATGTGTTCTTTTAGAGGTTTTTTTTTTTTGTTTGTTTGTTTGTTTTTGGGCCACACCCAGTGACGCTCAGGAGTTACTCCTGGCTATTCGTTCAGAAGTTGCTCCTGGCAGGCACGGGGGACCATATGGGAACTGGGGGATCGAACCGCTGTCCGTCCTAGGTTAGCGCAGGCACCTTATCTCCAGTGCCACCGCCTGGCCCCCTCTTTTAGAGTTTTTATCCTTAAATAACTCCCAAGTCCTGTTGCTTTTAAATTTATTGTGCCTCCAAGCTAAACTTTCTAGCAGTTTTGAGCATTCCTATGAGCTTTAGATGATCTCCTTAAATCTGACCTTGTCTGTTAACCGCCCAATACCTGGAGTTAAAGTGAGTTTCGTCACAGTACTCTTGACTTAAGAATCTTCCCAGATGACGACTGACTGTCACTTAGTGTGAAAGTTAGGATTTCTACAGTTGCTTCAAGGTCTCATAATCCTTACTTTAGGCTTTTACTCCTACTTTAGACCTTTTTGTTTTGGTTTGGCTTGGTTTGTCTTTGGGCCACACCCAGCAGAGCTCAGGGATTACTCCTGGTTCTCTACTCAGAAGGAGATTTATGGGATGCCTGGATTTGAACCACATTTGGTCCTGGGTCAGCCACTTGCAAGGCAAACGCCCCACCGCTGTGCCACCTCTCAGGCCTCTACTTTAGGACTTTTTTTAAAACCCTCAAAATCTTCCTTGGTAGATAGACATCATATGTGAAAAGTGGTTTATCATCATAGGGTACTTAAAATCACAGGCACATGTCAAAGTCAGGCCTCAGAAGTGACAGCAGAGTGGCCTTTTACAGGAAATGAACATCATGTTTTCCTTTGTCAGCCCTGAGGTGAGTTTTAATGAGTAGAGATAGATGATAGGGAAAAAAAAAACTCCCTTTTGGTCTAGACGAGAGAGATTCCCCACAGCTCAGAAACTTTATTTTCCCATTCTCAAGAAGCCAAGTCCTACGGATGCGGTGTCATGAGAATACAAAAACAAAACAAAGCAAAACAAAAGATGAAAATTATTTTTGGAATCTTGAGTCATCAAGAGAAGTCGAATTGTGTCCAGTTTTAGAAATCCAGGGTCAGAGAGATGGTTTAAAGGACTGGAGCAAATGCTTTGTTGGGGAAATCCTGCGTTTGATTGTGGCAGTGCTGGGTATAGCACATAACACCTGGAGTGACCTTGGAACACAGAGCTGGGAGTAGCCCAAAATCAAAATAGTATTGCAAAAAAAAAAAAAATCTGTAAGATATACACTTGTATGTATATACATGCAGATATACATCTATATACCCATAAAAGTGATTGCAATTTAAAAATCATGACATGATAAACTGCGGACACTAGTGTAGAGAAGGTGAAACAGGTGGTGAGGTTAGTGTTTGAATATTTAATGCCTAAACTACTGTATTATGAACAGCTTGGTAAATCACAGTATTATAATAAAAATTAAAAAACATTATTAATAAAAAATAGTTTTATTTAATTATTTTTGGGCCACACCCACTAGTGCTCAGAAATTACTTCTGGCAGGCTTGGGGGGACCATATGGGATACAGTAGACCTAACCTAGGTCAGCTGTATTCAAGGCAGATACCTTATGCACTATGTTATTCCTTCAACAATGGTTTAAATGGTTTTGCGTCTGTGACAAGGTAAAATAACCTGCTATAAGAATATTATGGTAGCAAGCTGATATTCTAATATTTATCTTGTTTTGGTTTGTAGGAAAAATGGAGGCTGCTTCCTGCCTTTTTAAAGGTAAAAACATAGCATTTAATAATTAGTTGTTTTTCAAGTGAAAAAGTCAAGGAATGCATCTTTTAAAAGAGCAATGTTCATCATCAATTTTCAGATTTTGTGAAACCGTATGTTGCTAGATTATGGAAATATAAGGAATTATAAGATAGTGTCCTTGCCTGTAAGTGTGGATTGAGGTTGTGATAACCAAGTTTTAGACCTAAGAAGTGGTATTCTTTTTGAATTTTAGTTGATGAGCCAAACGTGGACTTGTCTGTTTCTTAGTCTGTGATGTATAAAAGTCATGCACTCACTGCCCAAGTGAGGGAGCTCAGCACTTTGCTTGAATACTGGACAGATTGTGCAGAGTGTAGTCAGTCAGTTCAGGATGTCCTGGAAGAGGAACCATGAAAGAGATGTTGTAGCTGGAGAGAGTCCAAACAGTTTCTTCAGTACAGAAGTTAGATCAAGGTGAAAACTAAAGGCAGATCTCAGATCATCTAGTGGTCAATCTTTCTGCCTAGAACTTTCAGGACTTTCAAAATGGGATGACTGCTCTATAAGCCAGGAAGATGATGTAGGAAAAGCAATGGTCTGTTCAGAATGTTCTAGAAGTGCTAAACAATGGTGTGCACATTCAGATCTCCCTATTCTAGCTAGGGCTTTGCAGTTTTTGTTTTGCTTCACTGTTTTCTCTGGAGCGTAAGTCTCTTTGTGACTGAGTTCTGAGGGTAAAGGCCCCTTTTTCTGGGGTCTAATCTTAGGTTCCCTGTGTTTCACCCTGATAAAGGGCAGTTGCAAATGCATTTTTTAGGTGTCTTAGTAGAGATCCTTGCTTTCCCCTTATTTCATAAGTAATACAACTGACATGTAGTTAATATTGAGATAGTGCCTGGATAGGAGAAAGGCAGAGATGTTGTTCAGCTGCTGTTTTTTTTTTTTTTTTAGAAGTTATTTTAAAATTCAAAGTATCTTTTTTTTTTTTTTTTTGGTTTTTGGGCCACACCCGTTGACACTCAGGGGTTACTCCTGGCTATGGGCTCAGAAGTCGCTCCTGAAGTCGCTCCTGAAGTTGCTCCTGGCTTGGGGGACCATATGGGACACCGGGGGTGGGAGGTGGGGGATCGAACCACAGTCCGTCCTAGGCTAGCGATGGCAAGGCAGACACCTTACCTCTAGCGCCACCGCCCCGTCCCCAAAATTCAAAGTATCTTGAGAAAATTTTATTTTATTGAATAGTGTAAGGGGACTTGTTAAGTATATTTAAGCATTTGCTTCTTGAATCCCAAAGATCAGTTTGTTTCTCAAGAAGTTGAGGAGATACTATTAAGGTAGAAGAAAAAGGGAATGGAGACATAGAAATGTAAAATTTAAATAAAAATTCATAAATTATTTTCTCTTGGGTTTTGAGGATGATGATTACATAAGGCCAGGGAAAAGGATCTGCTATTTTATTGCTAACTTTTTGATTTTTACCTGTTCAGGTGAAAGGCCTTGTGAAACAACACATAGATTCATTTAACTATTTCATTAACGTGGAGGTAAGTATCTGGTCTTAGAAAGACACTTGGCTCAGAATTAATGGAAGCCTGGAATCTTTTCCTAATGTTCTTCTCTCCTTCCAGATAAAGAAGATCATGAAAGCCAATGAAAAGGTTACAAGTGACGCTGACCCTATGTGGTACCTAAAGTAAGGACTGAACTATGAACTACTCTGGATTTACTATTGTGATTTTTATAAAAATTTAAAATGAAAATGCAGTTATTGTTTGTTTGTTTGTTTTTTGGTTTTTGGTCATATCCAGTAGCGCTCAGGGGTTAATCCTGTCTCTGCTCTAAGAAATTTCCTGGCAGGCTTGGGGTATCGTATGGGAGGCTGGAAATTGAACCTATGGGGTCTGTACCAGGTCAGCCGTATGCAAGGCAAATGCCCTACTGCTATGTTATTGCTCTGGCCCCGGAACCATCAGATTTTAAATATTCTTGATAATTTTATTTTGAAGTAATTTTAGACTTATGAAAAGTACAAAATAGTATCATTTCCATATTATATTTTGTCCAAATTTCATTAGTACTACTATCTTTTTTGTGGGGTTGGGAGGTTTGGGTCATACCCGGTGGCGTACAGGGGTTACTCCTGTCTCTGAGCTCAGAAATCACTCCTGGCTGGCTTGGGGGAACCATATTATGGAATGCCAGTATTCAAACCATCACCTGTCCTGGATCAGCTACATGCAAGGCAAATGCCCTATTGCCATGCTATCTTTCTGCCCTCTATAATTAGTATCTTAGTATTAATACAGTTCAAAGAGCCAGGACACTAATATCCATATACTTTCAGTTAGTCTGCAGGATTTTTTTAATACTATTTATTTATTTATTTATTTATTTTGGTTTTTTGGGTCACACCCAGCAGTGCTCAGGGGTTACTCCTGGCTCCATGCTCAGAAAATGCTCCTGACAGGCACGGGGGATCATATGGGGCACCGGGATTAGAATCGATGACCTTTTGCATGAAAGGCAAACGCCTTACCTCCATGCTGTCTCCCAGGCCCCTATTTATTTATTTATTGTTAAAAGCCAAGTGGCTTAAGGCAAACTTCTCAAAACTGGGATTACGGGGCAGCGGGATATATATATGTGTGTGTGTGTGTGTGTGTGTGTGTGTGTGTGTGTGTGTGTGTGTGTGTGTGTGTGTGTGTGTGTGTGTGTGTGTGTGTGTGTATACACACACACATATATATATTATATATATGTGTGTGTGTATATATATATATACACACACATATATATATACACATACACACACACACATATATAAAAGTATATATATATGGGTTTGATATGCTTTTTTTTTTTTTACTTGGTTTTTGGGCCACATTCAGCAGTGCTCAGGGATTACTCCTGGCTTTGTGCTCAAAAGTCGCTCCTGGCAGACTCAGGGAACCCTGAATCCCTGGTCTAGTTCAGTGAGCCGCATATAAGGCAAACACCCTACCACTGAGCTATTTCTTCAGTCCCAATATAGCGGCATTCATATTCAATATGAATGGTAGTATTGTGCAGATTATCTTTTGCCTTTTTTCCATTAAATATCTTTTGGGTTGGAGGTGCAGTTGTACCCCTTTCTGTCCCACTGATGATATTTTTTTTTTTGTAAAATGGTTAACGGTTTTTAGAAAAGATTGTTTTGAAGTATTTCCCCTTTGTACTATCATTTCAGTAAAATACCCTATTACAATTTTTTTGTTTTTGTTTTTGGGCCACACCTGGTGGTGCTCAGGGGTTACTACTGACTCTGCACTTAGAAGTCGCTTTTGGCAGGCTCGGGAGTGATCCTATGAGATGCAGGACTTGAACTTGGGTCCGTCCCGGGTCAGCATGTTCAAGGCAAATTCCCTACTGCTGTGCTATCTTCGGTTCCCCATTGCAATTTTTAGCATGTTTGTCATCTAAGCAAGATGAGCTTTTGTCAAAATATAATTCTTGTTTTGAAGATGAAAATGACTTGTTTGTTTATATGTCTTAAGAGATGATGAATAATGGCATAATTGCTTTTCAGATATCTTAATATTTATGTTGGGCTTCCTGATGTGGAAGAAAGCTTCAATGTAACTAGACCAGTATCCCCTCATGAGGTAATTATAAACCTTATTTTAATTGCATTTGTTTTAATTTAAAATATTTATGGTCTTAGGAGAAGATTTTAAAAAATTCTTAAATACAAAGATAATCACAAAATACATAAATAAAACACTTGCTTTATACTGTGTTATATTAGGAAGCAGTTCTGTACTAGTTTCTGTTTTCATTTAATCCTTGTTTACATGCACTGTGTTATAACTGTCCTGGTTCTGAGCTTTTCCCTGGAGCCCTCTCCATCCTTTTGGGACTGTGTGATATTCATTGCCAGTACTGCATAGAACATTCTTTTTGTGTTGTGCATGTGTGTGTGCGTGTGCGTGTGTGTGTGTGTGTGTGTGTGTGTGTGTGTGTGTGTGTGTGTGTGTGTTTGGGTCACATCTGCCATGCTCCTAGCTCAGCACCCAGAAATTACTCCTACCTGTACTTTGGGGGCCACTGGATGCTAGGGATCAAACCTGGGTTGCTATAGCCCCTACTTAGTACATTCTTTGCCAGTTATCAAACATTGTATTAATTAGTAAAGACCAATAACTAAAAACTAATAGAAGCGACTAATGAGAAGAAAATGTGAATACCAGGATTTTAACAGCATCAGAAACAAAATAACAACAAAGCCCTTAGAGATTAGGCCTAATTTCTAAAAGCAGTTCTAGTTCTCTTCACATTTTTTTATTAAATGTCCATTATTGGGAATTAGTTCAGGGAAGAGAATTTTATGTTTTAAGATCTGCAGTTGTACCTCATTGATTGATGGGGATATTCTGAGAAATGTGCCAGTTGTAGATATGACTGTTGTATGAGTGAACCATAATAGAATGTCATTTCTTAAACTAAGCTGCCTGTCACAGCCTACTACTACACACCTATGCCCAGTGTTTTTCAGACTGGTACAGAGCGCTTGAAAACCACTGGTCTCTCTTCATTGGAGCTGCTGCTATGTGACCAGTGTGCAGGAAAGAAGCTGTCCACAATTGTGACTGGGATGGTCAGGCCTATTGCAAATCATTCACATGTATGTTGTCTAGAAAAAGCATAGGAACAGATGAATAGGAAAGAAGAGCTTTCTTGGCATGGAAAGAACTTCAGTTGGAAAGGATTTCCATTAGTACTGATTGGAGAATAGTTATGAGGTTAGAGATAGAAATGTTCCATCTTATACATAGTGTAATCATGTTTTAGAAAATCATGCATATTTGCGAAGAAAAGGTAGCATGTCTCATGAAGAAACAGAGTGAATATGTGCCAAAAATGATAGTGAAATTTCCCAGGGTGCTTAAAAAATATTTTTTAATTTAAACACCATAATTGTTCATGATACAGTTTTCTTTCCATAGATAGTTTTGTGATTGAGCTACCAATCATACAATGTACAACAACCTTCACCAGAGCACATTTCCTACTGCCAATGTCCTGTTTCCCTCGAACCTTCTATATCCTCTCCCCTTCCTATCACTGGGTCATAGATTTTTCTTTGCTCTTTATCTCTCTTGCTCTTTCTTGGTCTCTTTTCCTTTTTATTTTTCCCTTTTAATACTTTGGTTTGCAATACAGTGAACATTTTCTACCACCAATGTCTCCAGTTTCCTTCCCACCCAACCTCCCGTGCCTACCTCAGGCATTTAATAGCAACAGCAGATTGGGCATTTGTATATATCACCTCAGTTAAATCAAAATAGCTCAGGGTGTGTTTGTTTGTTCGTTTATTTATTTATTTATTTATTTATTTATTTATTTTTGAGGGATGGGGATGGCAATTTCCTGCAGTGCTCAGGGCTCTGAATATAGGGATTGATCGTTCCGGACTGGATTGTAGGACCATAGGGGATGAAAGGGATTGAATCCAGGCCAGTCATATGCAAGGCAAGCATTCTATCAGCTGTTCTATCTGAGTATGTTTTTTAGTGCAGTTTTGAAGAGGAAGGTGAGTAGAGGTGAAAAGGATTTCCTGTAACCATCTTTGTTGGCAAGTACTATTGACCAGCGTCTTGGAGTCATCAGCTCAAATATATTCCTAATGTTTTAGAGATGGGAGAATGTAAGGAAGAGATCTTCCAGAGATTAGTAGTCAAACTACAAGCTTCAGACTCATCTTCTTTAGCTTCTTGAACTCAGAGAGGTCTGAGTTTTGGGGAGTAATTTAGAAGGGGCAGGTTATCAAAAAATTTTAATAGTGTGAAACCTCACTGGATGATAGTTGTCTATCTGGTTTGTGAGTTTAATCACAGATGGCTACTAGGAGCATTGTATTAAAAGAACACTAGTACATTGGGGTGTGATGTTATGGTGTTCTGGGAGGTGTTAAAGAATAGCACCTAGTGTGCCAAAGTTTGAACCTTGTTTCTAACTGAGTGAGGTGCAAAAACTCTGGAGTGACTGGTAATGTGTCATGTCAGTGTGAAGACAGTCAGCCCCAGACTTAACATTTCCAATTTTGGGCTGGGTGTGATCTGGGAATGTTGGGATCAACAGTTGCCATCCTCATAAAGAAGAGAGTCTTAGAATCCTTACTTCCCAACACAGCATGTGGGTCAGCTCAGTGACCCATGCAGCCATCAAAAGTCAGTGTGGGGGGCCCGGGAGATAGCATGGAGGTAAGATGTTTGCCTTTCATGCAAAAGGTCATTGGTTTGAATCCCGGTGCCCCATATGGTCCCCCGTGCCTGCCAGGAGCAATTTCTGAGCATGGAGCCAGGAGTAACCCCTGAGCACTGCTGGGTGTGACCCAAAAACCAAAAAAACAAATATATATATAAAAGTCAGTGTGGGCCCTGTGTCCACAGGATCTAAAACTCTGATAGGCTGTGAGGACCCTTCCCTTACAGAAAAAAACAGTATTTTCTATCTGATTCATTTCAGTGCCGATTGCGGGACATGACATATTCTGCCCCCATCACAGTGGATATCGAGTACACCCGAGGTAGCCAAAGGATCATCCGCAACGCCTTACCCATTGGCAGGTGAGAAGGGAGTCTGGATTAGTGGCAGTTCTGCCAGGTGACATGAGCCAGTGCCAGAGTTCTCTGAAAAAATCTAAAGAAATGGTTCTTGCTACCTGGGGTTAATTCTAGATCCTGAGTTCTCACTTGTAAAGCTCTTAGTGCAGCATTTACACACAGATTTTGCAGTGGCAAGGGATCAGCCTTATTGTGGTGTTTGGATCACACACTTTATTACAATGCTGAGTTATATGTGGACCTTATACATGCTGAGTTATATCCCCAGGCTCTGTTGGTATGTCTTAACCTTTTTTTCTTGTTTTGTTTTTGTGATGCTTAGTAAAGCTCTGGGATTGTTCTTGCACTGGTGGGTTTCAGGGACTATCTAGAATGCCAGGAATTGAAACTGGGCCAGCCACATGAAAGCAGACATCCTACCTGCTGTATTCTCTCTCTGCCTCCAAAGTGTTTTAAATAGAATGAAAAAAAAAAAAAAAGAAGCCTTCCTTTTCTCTTGTAAGTCCTGGCAGTTGGGAACCATTGGGTTTAACTCTTCAGTGAATCTCTTGGGCTGGTCATCTTGGTATAAAATATAATTTGGGGGGTCAGTGAGGTGGCATTAGAGATAAGGTGTCTGCCTTGCAAGCACTAGCCAAGGAAGGACTGCGGTTCTATCCCCCGGCATCCTGTATAGTCCCCCCAAGCCAGGGGCAATTTCTGAGCACTTAGGAGTAATCCTGAGCATCAAATGGGTGTGGCCCGAAAAACCAAAAAAAAAAAAAATAGAATTTGGTTAGAATACCATCTTACGGGGCCGGGCGGTGGCGCTGGAGGTAAGGTTCCTGCCTTACCGCGCTAGCCTTGGACGGACCGCGGTTCGATCCCCTGTGCCCCATATGGTCCCCCAGGCCAGGGGCGACTTCTGAGCGCATAGTCAGGAGTAACCCCTGAGCGTCACTGGGTGTGGCCCAAAAACCAAAAAAAAAAAAAAGAATACCATCTTTCTCTATTCTCCCATGATTTTTAAACATATTTAATTTTTTTCTTCTGAATTATTTTTGAATGATTTTTTTAATGTTTATTTTTCAGTTCTGCAATTCTTTATTAGTGTCAAATCTATTATTTAGCCACTTGTAGATTAAGTAATGCTTGTTTCTAGAAGCTTTGCTTAGTTCTTTTCTTTTACTGACTGGGTGGGGCTGACTGCCTCTTGCTATTCACACCTAAATCACTGTGCTATTGTGTTTCGCTAATGAGCACTAATTCCTTTATTGTAAATGAAGAGTTGCCATCATTTTTATTTTTACAAAAGCCTTTCTACAAAGTTTAAGGATACCAAACTTTTAAAAGTATTTTTTGGGGCTGTAGAGATAGCACAGCGGTAGGACGTTTGCCTTAGACACAGAAAGACTGCATCCCAAATGGTCCCCCAAGCCTGCCAGGAGCGATTTCTGAGTGCAGAGCCAGAAGTAACCCCTGAGCACTGCCGGTGTGACCCCAAAAAACAAAACAAACAAAATACCAGCAGTCCTGGGAGGTATAAAGGATAGCTTCAATTAGTATCAGAGTTTAAACCCTGGGTTCCCGCATGCAGACCAATCCTTTGAGCCATTATCTGGCTTCCAAACACTTAAGAAATAGAATTTATTAATTTACTCTGGGACACCAAATGCTCAAGTTTTTTGTTACCTGTACTAGAGAAGTACCATGCCTGACGAAGTTCTTGAATCAAGTAGCTCTTTCATGTAGCTACCAGTGGTTCTCAGATACACTGATCAGAAATGCAGACTTCTTTACAATACGCTTTGTACACAACTCAGCCTGTATTCTTTCTGCCTGTTTTTGTCAGTCTAACTAATATGTGGTATTTTATTTTAAACAGGATGCCTATAATGCTGCGTAGCTCAAACTGTGTTCTCACAGGAAAAACACCAGCAGAGTTTGCCAAACTGAATGAATGTCCTTTAGATCCTGGTATGTGTCAGTTTTTTTTGATTTACCCCCACTTTGTTTTGGGGATATTTTTTTTCCTTTCAGTTTTCTACTGCTGTTGTTTTAATATTTCTCCTCAAACACAGTTATCAACCTTTCTGTTTTATAGTGAAGTTGGATAAAACTTGATTCATTAAACCTCTGGAAATTTGATTTCAATTTTATCCTGTTTGTATTTCAAAGATACTAGGGAGGGAAGGGCCTTATAAGAAAAGATTGTTTGTTTCAACGTGGATAGAATTCAAGGGCAGATATAAGAAACAAATGTCAAAGGGAGATGGACAGCTTATGGGATGATTTCACTCATAGTTAACTGAAGTTTCCTTTAATTCTTTAACCCATTTTTTACCTTTACTTGATCTGAATCCAAAAGGTTATCAAATAGATTAAACAAGTACATGACTTTAGTACAAGATATTGCAGTAGTCAAATACGTTGACTTGTGTTTGCTTGTATTCTGAAAGTAAAGGGGTTTTATTTTATCATGTTATGAATTTTCCAGCGTATAAGACGACCCCTACTTTTCCTGTTAAAATATAGGGTTTGGGCTATATTTGCCATATAAGACTACCTCTCTTTTAATGCACACCAAATGGAAATTAAAAACATAAGAGAAAAAGAGTAGAACCCTCAAAGGTTACCAGTATATGTTTAATAAAGCTAGACTTTGGAGTGTCCACAGTCACTTTACATTTGTCATTTGTAGTGAGTGACTGCTTTTTGAATTGTGATCTACATTGATAGCAGGGAGAGGGGGCTCCTCCAAGAGCAGTTGGCTGGGGTGCAGTGATTAAATCTAAGGCAGCTAGAGGGAGACAAAGTGCCTCTTTTGTGTCCTATAAAAGCTGAACGGAGGCCTGAGCACCTGAAAGCCACATACCCGGCAGCTGGATGAGATGTGGCACTCAGTAACTCAGCTCCTTCGTGTGCCCTGAAAGATGAATCAGGACAAGCAGAGGACTGAGCACTGGAAAGCCGCATACCAGCGATAACACCTGGCAGCTGGATGGGAGGCAGCACTCAGTAATTCAGCCTCTCTGTGTGCCCTGAAAGATTAATCAGGACAAGTAGAGGACTGAGTGATGATGCCTGGTAGCTGAATGGGATGTGGCGGTAAGAGGGGGGCGGATCACTCATCCCTGAAGCTGGAGTAAGTTTCAGCATGCCGTATACCGGTGTATAAGATGACCCTTGATTTTTAAGAAGTTTTTCATGGGTTAAAAAGTCATTTTATACACCAGAAAATACGGAATGTACAAGAAAATGATGTTTTCTAAATTTAATTTTTAGATAAGGATATTGTTTTAGAAGCCTAATTTTATGTGTACTTTTCATTTATTTGTTCAAAATGTAAATATTTAGTTTATATTAAAGATTATTGATTATTTCTGTCTTAGTAAATATGGAGAATAATTTATTTACTTTACTATTTTAGTCATCTTTATTTAGGTACCAGGATACATTACACCAGTAAGATATATTCACTGCCCTCGAGACATTTTATCTTGTGGCCTATTTATGTAATGTCATGTGCTGGCACAATCAGCAATTCATAGAACAATGTTAGTAGACATTTGGAGTTGATGATAGCCAGTACTGTGAAGCATGGAAGCGTTGCTCTCTAATTCAGAAGAATACCAGCATCACCAAATCACAGTGTTAAAAAAATTAGATGATGTAGCCTTTCTTGTTTCCTTTGGACAGGTGGCTATTTCATTGTTAAAGGAGTGGAAAAAGTCATTCTTATTCAAGAGCAGCTGTCTAAGAACAGGATTATTGTGGAGGCCGACAGAAAAGGGGCAGTTGGGGCTTCAGTTACCAGGTATGGAAAGTAGAGATGGTGCACATTGAAATATTGGTGATTCTGCTGATACCTGAGTGCTCTTTTTTGGATGGTACCATATAACTTATATCCAGTAACAGGAAGGCAC
This sequence comes from Crocidura indochinensis, assembly GCA_004027635.1. Taxonomy (NCBI): domain Eukaryota; kingdom Metazoa; phylum Chordata; class Mammalia; order Eulipotyphla; family Soricidae; genus Crocidura; species Crocidura indochinensis. The sequence goes on from PVKC010004739.1 coordinate 30,762, forward strand.
CATAATATTGAAAATGTTTGCACTGAGTCAGCAGAACTTAAGATGTTAATGATGGGGGCTGGAACTGTAGGTCCAAGTTGAGCCTCACAGTTGTGAACCTCTGAATCTTATCCCCAACATAACTAGAAAAGAGTATTTTCAGTGATAAAAGTGTAAGATGCTGTTTTAAAGGACACTAGGTATTTAATTCATGTTAATTGGACATTAAAGCAAACCGTGGGGCCAGGCAGTAGCGCTGGAGGTAAGGTGCCTGCACTATCGTAGGACAGACCGCTGTTCGATTCCCCCGGTTTCCCATATGGTCCCCCAAGCCAGGAGCAACTTCTGAGCGCATAGCCAGGAGTAATCCCTGAGCGTCACTGGGTGTGGCCCAAAAACCAAAAAAATAAAATAAAATAAAGCAAACCGCTTTCTTTTCAACGGCCTTTTTCAGTATTTGATTGTTTTATATTCAAACTTTCACATCTGTTTAATTGGAGATACTTTACAATTTGGTTAATTTTATCATTGACATTACAAACCTCTTAACACTGTACTCATTTTTCTGTATCAGCATCCTTTATATATCACTCATGTAATATCACTTATGTATTGTCCTATAGAGTTTAAAATTTTGAAGCAAGTGGAGAGTGAAAATGAAGAAATTTGTGGTATAGTTGGTTTATGTCATTGTGGAGTAATTCTCTTCTCACATCAGTAATGAACTGCTTAACTCAGAATTTCTTCATTTCTTTTTCCCTGATGGAGAGAGACAGCTAATAGTGGTGGTGATTTACTGAACTATTTAATAGGAGTCAGGCAGTGTGTTAAATGCTTTATATGTATTTCATTGTTATCTTTAGTTCCCCCCCCCCCGCAAAATATGTAATATTATCTATACTTTATCTTGGTAATAGTCTTGGGTTCAAGGAGAAATTTATTATATAAATCTTTGACCCCAGATCTAACTTCAATACCACTATCTTCTCAGTATATATACTATTGGAGCAAGTGGGATTTTAATTTTAGAGTTGCTTACAAGTGCTTAGTCACTTGTATGACTATCTACAAAGCTTCTGTAAGTCTTGTAATTTGAAGATATTACTTCAAGAGTCAATATTTTAAAAACTAGACATTATCTAAGTTATAGCATGCATGATTAGTTTAAGTTACTGTTATTGTTTTGTTTTGTTTTGTTTGTTTTTGGGCCACACCCGGTGACGCTCAGGGGTTACTCCTGGCTATTCGCTCAGAAGTCACTCCTGGCAGGCACGGGGGACCATATGGGGAACCGGGGGATCAAACTGCAGTCCGTCCTAGGTTAGCGCAGGCACCTTATCTCCAGCGCCACCACCCGGGCCCCGTAAGTTACTGTTATTGTTGATTAAAGTTTGAAAGTGTTTTAAAATCCACTAGGAATTTAATAACTGAGTCTAGCTGAAGAAGGTTTCTTAGTTTCTCTCTGGTTGCATTGTGTACCAAAACCATAAATTTATTTTTGGTTAGACTATAAATCTATTTATTTGAGTTTTTTCATTATGGTGTGTAGACTCATTTTGAAGTTTTTCTCCAACTGTGTAAAATTCATCATGAATGGCACACACATTGAACTAAAGCAATTCAAGTTTGATAAAATGAAGTAAGTTCACATCTGATTGACAATCATTCATCCATCTGAAAAGTAAAGATGTTTGATGTTATATGAATGTTCATGGAAATGGCAGGGGATAGGAGAAAAATAATGAGACTTTAAAAAGCACCTACTACAAAGGATCTTACTGATGGTTATTGATTATGTAATCCATATTGATTGTCATTGCTTAGTGTGTGTTCTTAGCTTGAAACTAAATAAGGATACAGCATAACTAACTTGTGTTTCCCTCTAGCTCTACTCATGAGAAAAAAAGTAGAACCAATATGGCTGTGAAACAAGGACGCCTCTACTTGAGGCATAATACTCTGTCAGAAGACATACCCATTGTGATCATATTCAAGGTGAGGCTGGAAATCCTAAAGGAGATTGTGTTTTTCTTACATAAAAAAAATTAGAAATTTGCAAGGTAGAGAATAGTTGGAATCCAAACATGGAGGCATAGGCATGTTATCATGGAAGGACATGGTATCTGGAATCTTTTTTTTTTTCTTTTTTGAGCCACACCCCGTGATGCTCAGGGATTACTCCCGGCTATGCGCTCAGAAATCACTCCTGGCTTGGGGGAACACATAGGATGTTGGGAATTGAAGTGGGTCACTGGGTCGAACTGCTGCATGCAAGGCAATATCCTACCGCTGTGCTATCTTTATGGCCCCAGATTTATAATTTTTTTATTTTGTTTTTGTTTTTGGGTCACACTCGGTAGCACTCAGGAGCTACTCCTAGCTCTACACTCAGAAATCTCTCCTGGCAGGCTAGGGGGGCCATATGGAATGCCGGGATTCGAACCACTGTCCTTCTGCATGCAAGGCAAATACCCTACCTCCATGCCATCTCTCCAACCCCATTTATAATTTTTTTTTTTTTTTGGTTTTTGGGTCACACCCGGCAGTGCTCAGGGGTTACTCCTGGCTCCATGCTCAGAAATTGCTCCTGGCAGGCACGGGGGACCATATGGGGCACCGGGATTCGAACCGATGACCTTTTGCATGAAAGGCAAACACCTTACCTCCATGCTATCTCCCGGGCCCCGATTTATAATTTTTAACACAGAAATTTTAGCTATTGTTACAGGGACCCTAGGGTATAGTAGTATAGCATATTATGTTTATTTGTTTAGTTAAGAAAAATCATGTAGGAGCCAGAGTAGTAGCACAGCGGGTAGGGCATTTGCCCTGCACACGGTTGACCCGGGTTCTAGCTCTGGCATCTCCTGAACCTGCCAGGAGCGATTTCTGAGTACAGAGTCAGGATTAACCCCTGAACAAACCACCAGTGTGGCCCAAAAACTCAACCTCTCTTCTCCCAAAATGGGAAAATGAGATGGAATTGTATTTCCAGCAGAGGGCAGTATGCTCCCACACATCAAAAGGACTTTGAGTTTCCAGTTCTCGAGGATGGCTTTTATTGGTCCAGAAATTATAATTTTTTTTGGCCACACCCAGCAGTGCTCAGGGGTTACTCCTGGCTGTCTGCTCAGAAATAGCTCCTGGCAGGCACAGGGATATGGGGCGCTGGGATTTGAACCAACCATTTTAGGTCCTGGATCAGCTGCTTTCAAGGCAAACACCACTGTGCTGTCTCTCCGGCCCCAGAAATTATAAATGGATCAAATGTATATTATATCACATATGTGAAAAGTACATTATAGACAGGTGCATTCATTTTTAATGTATTTTTATAGCTGCTTTAAATTCTTTTAGAATGCGACTCTAATATGTGTCTTTTGTTTATTTAAAAACTCTTTTTGGGTCAAACCTAGTGACAGGGATTACTCTCTGCTTAGTGCTTGAGGATTGCCCTTAGCAATGTTTTAGGGCCTGGGCATCCTGCATGAAAAGCATTGTTCCAGGCCTGTGAGCTGTCTTTCTGACCCAACATGTATATTTCTATATAGCCAGTAATTGGGATTTTAGACTTCTTTCTGATTAAAAAATATTCTCTGCTTTGTAATAATTTGGAAGCTGTTGAAAACATTTCAAAATAAAATTGATTTTAGACACATTTTTGTAGGCCTTTCTTCCTTTACTTTTATAATATACTTTTATTTTTCTCTCCCTGTCTATATAAATGAGTCTATATGTTGTTATTTTTAGTATTTTATAGAAAGAAATTTCATGCATGTGGTGTTAAGTATTTAATTTACTTGATTTAGTTTCCTCCCCCCATTTCTCACTCACATATAACTGCGTTTCCTTACATGTACATGTTTGTGTATGTTACTGATTATTTTGTGAAACTTAACTCCTTGGAGTAGAATTAGATCTTTTTTTTTTATATTTGAATGTTTTTTTTCTTTATTTAAACGTCTTGATTACATATATGATTGTTTTAGGTTTCAGTCATGTAAAGAATACCCCCTTCACCAGTGCAACATTCCCACCACCAATGTCCCAAATCTCCCTCCATCCCACCCTCCCCCACCTGTACTCCAGACAGGCTTTCCAACTTCCTCATTCATTCACATGATTATGGTAGTTCTCTGTGTAGTTATTTCTTTTTTCTTTTTTTTTTTTTTGGCTCACACCCGGCAG
>PVKC010004740.1:0-19261 GCA_004027635.1 Crocidura indochinensis
GATGATAACAATACAAAACAAGATCCTTGAGTCTAATCCTATGAAAATAGAATTCCTGAAAAGTAAATGATAGCTAGGGACCTCAGATTCCCAGATCTGGCCTGTTATAAACCTTTTACTGCCTTGGCTGAAATTCAACTCTGTTCCCTTCGAATTCACAAACACATCTCCTCCTCCTTGGTCTTGGGAACCCTGGAGTTGCCTGAGCTAGGATGGTGGTACAGACAAGTTGGAAAGAGATTGAGGAGAGATTGAGAACCCTCAGTCTTCTGCTTCTGGGTTTGAGGGCAGCAGTTTCCAGGGGATCCTTTCCTGAGCTGGCAACATCCATGTCGTTGCTACACACCTTCTGAGTCACTGCTTCCCACATCCTGCCCCAACATGGTGAAAAGGATCCTAGAAGCCCTTCTGAGACCACATCTAAGGACTGTCTTCACGTCCCCACCCACAGAACAAACAGCACAGGAGAATTCTGGAGTGTCAAAGGACCAAGGGAGGAAGCAAAGCAGTCTGAAAAGGCTAGAGCACATCAAAACTAGACCTCACTTCTTCCCTCTGAGCCCTGATCTATTCTTGTCCAAGCTTCAAAACCTTCCTCTTTTGAAAAATGCCAAGAATGCCTTCCTTTCCTCAGAGTAAATATCAGCATCATCACAATCACTGTGAAGCCTCATGTGTATACTATACACTAAGTCTTTATATTAGATTAAAGAGATAATGAATTGGCTATATGAACTATAATACACTTTTTTCTTTCACAACTGAGACTCAGAAGACCAAACTTTTGCCTAAAGTCACACAGCTAATAAGTTATTAGGATTCTGGTTTAGATTCCCCCCTCATACACTTGGCCAACTGCTATCCTATCAGAAAGAGTCCCATCCACTCCTTAAGTTCTGCTGCCTAAGTATTCATTAATTAGTAGTTCAAAAAATACCCTTATCTCCTCCCCTCAAAAATTGTACTATTGTGTGTATTCCTTTTGGGAGCCATACTCATCAACCCTGGTTTAACTGGATCAGATTAATAAGGAGGTTCAAAGAAACTCCACCACATTTATTCCCCACATTAATATGGACCAACTTTCTCATGACTTTTTCCATGCTAGCACATATTGATCTCTATAGTACATAATGTCCAAGCATTTACCCCCATGAACAATCTCTAGAGGGGCAGGGAATGGACCTGTTCCTTCCTGATCATGGTCTCGGAGATGAGGTAGGGCAGAGCTGGCTGTACAATCTTCTCTATATTGCAGGCTTTCCCCTCCACCCTCCCTTTGCTCTGAGCCTGTAAACTCCACACTTCTCATTAACAGCAGAGTCAATAATTGCACTACTTTGACAAGCAAGAGCCAGACCCATCCCCAGGCACCCCGGATGCCCCAGACCTATGTACTTTTCCGGAATTTATATTTGAAAAACATAATGATTGCCTATTCCAACAAGCAGGTTCATCCTTCCGACCTGTAGCTTTAGTGTTTGCTCCAGAGCTTGAGTCAGAGGCCTGGAGCAAAGGGCCTTCATGGAGATTCAGAAAGTTAAAGTTCTCTCTGGCCCAGAGGGCAGCCCCCTCCCTCCTCATTCTTTCCCTGGTAAATGATTCCCGAGTTCTCCCTAATTAGACTCTCCCTTTAAGTTCTGTAGACCACTAATGAGTTAGAAAGAGGAGGCACTTGGGAGCCCTGAAGAAATTATTTGAAAGCACATCCAAGTGGCCTCAGTAAAATCTCACCAACTCAGTCAGGGATTTTTTTTCCCCTTCACATGGCCACCTGACACAGCCCAGCTGGCAGTGTATTGAGAAATTAAAGACATTGGCTTGCTTTAGAGAAAACAGGCCTCCCCTTTATATTATGAGGGCTTTTTTTTCACTCAGTAACCTGTCTTCTTATCAGCCTGACTTTTGCCTGACCCCCGGTCTCACAGTCAAGTCAGGCACTGGTATCCTGCAACCTCCCCAACCTGCTGCTTTTTCAGTCATGCAGAGGGGCTCAATGAATTGCACAAGGCTACACAATGAATTGACAACCAGTCAAGAACTGGATCTGAGGGCTCCCGATTTCAAGTCATTCCATTCTATCACTTGAATTCCCAAGTGTTCACTGTATGTTATGACAGGCATGAACTGAATTTTTGTTCCTTTGTCAAATAGTGACTAAGCAAAGTGATACTCTTCAGCTGGACACACAGCAGCACATCAAATAACAAAACCTGCTTTCCCCAAGCTTGCATTTTAGCCAAGAAGTCAATAATAAATAAACACAAAAGAAAGACAGCTCCTGTTGTGTATTTGGAGTGCAGATAAATGGGATTCAGGTGTGCTGTGTTCATTGGGAAGATGGGGTGATGTCTAAGAGGAGGTAGAAGATATGGGAACAAATTTATTGAGTGCAACTCTGTTATGTTGGAGTTGGGGAGCAGGGGACATTTTGGCAGAGGGATTAGCAAGTGCAAAGGCCCTGAAGCATGAACCTATTAGGTGTAGAGAAGACAAGGAAGCCAGCAAAGTACATGAAGTGCTTCTCCCTGGATTCAAGGGGTAACAGGGAAGACTACAGAGGACCTGCCAGCTCATGACAAGGAGTTCAGGTACCACTGTAAGCTCTCAGAGTTGTGGGATTGGAGGTAAAGTTTGAATTCAGTTTTAAGGGGCTAATGTGTTTATATTTTGGAGGCTCAATTAGAAGAGGCCAAAATGTGAAGGCTGGAAACGGAGTCGGGGCAGGAAAGATGGTTAAGTTCTGCACAATTGTGGGAGACCTCTCATTAGTAGAAGGTCAATGAAGCTCAGAGGTCTCATTTGAGGTTTGGGGTAGGCTGAAAATAATCTCACTATCACCCTGAGCTGACTCAGGACTGACATCTCAAAGAGCAGGGTCCTGGCTCCTCTTGTTAGTAAGACTCTTTTATGGCAGGTTAGCTTCCACTCAATGCCTAAAAACATGGCTCACGTGAGAAATGCCCCTCACAGGGATCTTGCTGGGTCCCAGGCACAGTTCAGGACTTTGACGTACAGGATCTCATTTAATCCTCCTTGCAGCCTGGGGATCTGGCTATTATTATTCCACTGTTACCAGATGAAAAAGATCTCATTTTCTCAGTGGAGATAGTGAAAGCATTCCAAAGCTGCTTTGGGGTTTAATTCACAGAAACCTCAGCATTTAATCTACTAAACCAGAAAGTAATTCTTCTTTGGCTGGCCCTGGAAGCCTGGCTCCGACCACAGTCCTAGAGGAGAATTGGTGGCTCACACTTGCACACACACGTGTACAGGAACACACCTCCCACAGTCCAACCAACTCCTGTCTGTCCAACCTCACCAAGCCAGCCTGTATCCGTATCTAGTGTTTCCTACTCCTTCCCTTATTAGATGTCTCTTGTTCTCTAAAGTCCTTTTCTTCTAGTTGTATACACAGCCAATTGCCCCCTCAGGCTATCTGACAGTCCCCAAGCTTTCCTTCCCTTCATATCCCACCAGAGGCAGTAATACTCCCACAGAGGCTCTAAATGCTGCACCACAGGACTTGGCCCTCTCTTCTTCCTGATCTCTGCTAGGTATCAAACATGCCAAATCTGGGTCTTTTGCTCCAGGACTTAGTACAGTTGATCTGACATGCTAGGCTAGACTCCCTGGTAAAATACTATCCAGAATTGATCACCAAATCACTTTTTGAAAGACCCAAACCACATGCAATCCTTTTGTCTTTCAACAGAGATTTGCAACCATCCTTTGGTCTAAGACAGTGAAGATACTTGTACTGTCACCTGAATGTGTCACACAGAGAGATAAGGAGTTGTGACTCAGGAATGTTTTCTAAGATTCTGTTTTTACAAAGATGCCTACAGATAATGAGGTTTTAAATCAGGACCCCATTTAAGCACCTCTGATATGAGAAGCAGTGTGCATTATGAATTCTCTCTCTAGTAGGGATTCAGGCCTAGGAGAGGGTGGCCTGAGCAGCTCTGGGATTCAGTTTATTTTACTAGAAGTAGGAGGGCACAGCTTACACTCCTAGGGAGATGCAAGTCTAGTTTCAAGAGCACATTTTGGGTATAAATGTGAACATGTTCACAAAACTGGTAAATGAGGAAAGAGTTTTCTGGGCATAAGCAATTGTAGAGACAACACATAAGAGAATAAATGCCATATATTGCTTTGGTACCAGGGAACTTTGATCTTACTTGTGAAGATAAATTGGGTGGGGTAAAACAAAATATTTTGACCTGTAAATATGGCTTTTTTTTTGTTGTTGTTGTTGTTGTTGTTTTTGTATTATAGAGTAGTGAAGACCTACCAAGCAATAGTTTCTGGTCCGAGTACCCAAGAGATTCTCAAACAACATGGTTGCTCATAGGGTTTCCATAACATATCTGATAGTGCTTAAGGGTCAAGTGGAGCTGGGAATCAAACTCAGAAGCTTGCTTACCATATATGCTGTATAAAATTTTGGAATTCCAAATTCCAGACAGGGTTGTGCAAGGCAATGGTTAAACCCACAGGTTCTAAAGGCTAAATTCTCTTTTTTTAAGAGTCTTTTAGTTTATTTTTATTTAAGTACCATGCTAACAAAGATGTTTGTAGATGGGTTTTATTCATAAAATTTATACCCCTTAAACCAGTGCAATCTTGCTACCACCAATGTCCTCTTCTCTCTTTTTCTCCACCCTCCTACCTGCCTTTGAGATAGGCATTCTATTTCTCTCACTCACTACTATTATCATGGAGTTGTTGATGTAGTTATATCTCTAATTGCATTCACCAACCTTTGGGGGCTAAGCTTCATATCATGGACTGGTCTTTTCAAACCTCATCTCTATTGAAAAGACAAAATTCTTGACCCAAGTTAAACATATAGTGAAGCTATTAAATTCCACCCCCTTGGAATTCTGTCTGACTAGGAAGAGAGTTCATCATGAATATACATCTCTAAGTGAGACTAAGAGTAGCTTGGCTCAAAGCCACAAGTCTAGAAATGATTTTGGTGTTCTTGTCCAAGCTCCAGCCTCCCGAACAGGCTGGGTAATCTCAGGCACGCTAAGTCACCAAGTCTCTGTTTCTGAAGCTGTCAAAGGGAAAAAAATTAGCATGTCCTCTGAGGATTGCTTGGGCCCTGAGCATAAGCAGGGCACTTGGTGAATGGTGGTATTAGTATTCATTAGCATTGCTTCCAAAAGGGTATGTGTAATTCAGTGCTCCATCTTCCCAAGAGCCCACCACCTCAAAGGAGCCTCTGAAGTGGGAAGTGTTGTATAGAGTTAGTTTATTTGAGCTTCAGAGGCTACTAGACCCTACCCAAACAGAGGCCAATCCCTAGTTACCTCCAGTATTCCTTTACCACTACCACTCACCCCTAAGAATTCACCCTCTGTCTTCAGTACTTTATCTATATGGCTCCACTCTGCAACCTATCAAGACCAGCTGAGATGTCAACAGATGAGTGCTTAAGGCAAACTCAGATCCCTCTATTTCTGCCATCTACCACCCCATGGATATTAAACATTGCCATAGAGTCTCCTGTCAGCACGATCTTCAATTCTCTAGAGTATTTTCACTATGTTCTTAGAACATAAACTCAAGTTTTATAACATCCCAAACCCTGATCTCTCTGGCCAGGAGGAAGAAGAAACCCCCCAAGTAGAGTCCTTCTCTCCTCAGCTTCTTGGGTTCTCTGACTTCTTGTTAGTTCATCAAAGATTCTAACTGGTGAAAAATTACTTTACATGTGCTCACATCTAAATTTTTCTGGATTCTGCCTATTTTCCACTCTGAACCCTAGACTCCTGAAGGCAAAGCTTCCAGGAAGACTGGGAGATTCCTATGGATCTTCTATTATTGTATGCATGGAGAGATGGAAGATTTTAAAACATGTAAGTGTTACAGTTCATTTGTGCAAATTCATTTTTTGTTATTACTGAAGCTTTAAAGAAACTTATGTCAAGGAAAGGAAAGAACCCATCTGCTTTCTCCATCTCTTACTTTAGCTTTCCCTTATTTCTTGTGGCCAAGAAAAAAATTCTCTAGTTAGAGGCTCTCAGTGTCCTCTGAGCAGTTATACCCACAGGCCCCTTCTCTAGCTTCTTGTGGGTAGGTAGGGGTCCTTTAGTTGCTCCTCTTTGAGGGCAGGTCCTCCCTCCCACTTTCCTTTCTGCTTATTTTTAGGTATTATGTAACTGTTGCTAAACCATGGTCCTGAGACCACTATCAATGGGATGACTGGTTGTTAATGGCCTATGGTGCCATTAACAACATAGAGAACTATGCTGATTATTGATCAACTCTATAAGCACACTCTGCAGTTTAGCTTCCATCTTCCTAAGCATGTATTTCTTCATGAAGAAAACAGGGTGTTGATTTACATTCTCCACATTATGTTTATCTCATTGTGTGTTTTTTGGGGAGAGATTTGTAGAATCCCCTGCCATACAAAACAGCACTGCAGTAGTTTTACCTGCCTTTATTTATTCATTTATTTATTATTATTATTTTTATTTGGGGCCACACCTGGTGACATTCAGGGGTTACTTCTGGCTATACACTCAGAAATTGCTCCTGGCTGGGTGGATCATCTGGGATGCTGGGGATTGAACAGCAGCCTGTCCTGGGTCAGTGTGCAAGGCAAATGCCCTACTGCTGAGTCACCACTCTGGCCCCTAGTTTTACCTCCCTTTAAAATAGGGTGTTGACGGGGCCCAGGAGATAGCATGGAGGTAAGGTGTTTGCCTTTCATGCTAAAGGTCATCGGTTCGAATCCCGGTGCCCCATATGGTCCCCCGTGCCTGCCAGGGGCAATTTCTGAGCATGGATCCAGGAGTGACCCCTGAGCACTGCTGGGTGTGACCCCCAAAATAAAAAAAAAATAGGGTGTTTGTTGACATAATAAGTTCAAATTTGAGCTTAGATTTTGGGAATATAGTCCACAGCGTTCAGTCATGCCTTTCAGGCTTCTGGACAACAGGCATCAGGTTCCAGGCTGATAAAAGAGTTGGGATTTATTTCTTTTTCTGGATATCCAAAAGGTGGGTGAGAAGGTGATGATGTACCAGCCAAAGTTTGGGCTCAAATGCAATTCTTATCTCCTCAGTGGGCCTATCTAATTGAATTTATTTTTAAAATGGACTCCTAGGTACTATGTTTAAGGATACTACAAAAAATGTTTATATTTTTTCTGATGGAAACATAGTGTTTCTGGAACTGAAATACTAGAAAGTAGAGACCCCCAAATAGGGATCTAGAGAGATAGTTTATGGTTAATATGCTTGCTTTGCGTGGAGTGACTCCAGTTTGATCCCTAGTACCAGTCATTCTTGAGTGTCACCAGGGATGACTCTGAGCAAAGAGTCAGGAGTAGCCCACTCTGAGTACTGCTGGGTATGATACAACTCCCTCTCCCCCAAAAACAAGATTCCCTAATAATCGCAGTCAATATTCAGGTGCCTATAGTAGCACAGAGAACATGCTACCCAGCCATGCAATTGATCTGTTCTTTCAGAACACCACAGCTAGATTCTTCACATCTTATGCTAGTATTTGAGGTTTCCTAACCCCCTAGGCAGTACCAAGCCATGCAGGGAGCCATGTTTTTGTTATTTTCATTGCTGCTCTACAGATAATATATGTTCCTTGAGACTCTCTGAATGATGGCTCTAGCCCTTACTACTCGAAAGGTAATCTTAAGAGTCTTCCTAGGCTCCATGTCTCCATGTGTGAAATTAGAATGAAATAGACATCAGGGTGATCTACATGGGAAGGTGCCCTGGGAAGAACCCTCTGTTGCTCTGTTGACTAAAGAATAGACAGCAACTGGAAGTCTTTATGTGAAGATGACTAAACAGTTGACATTCTCTATCATCCAAGCTCCCTTTCTGAACACCAAGATTTCAACAGAAAGAACTAAGAAAAAAACCAACAGCCTTCAGTTCAGACCCTCATCCCCATAGTTCTACGAACAATCATTTGTATAACTATTCACTTACATTTATTTTTACTTAACCCAATAACATTCTATGTTTAATGATATTCAAGTTGCTGAGGTGACTCTAGCCTTGTCAGAAAAAAACCTCAGATCCAGATTCTGAAGACATGATTAGCATACCCTGTCAGTCACCCCTGAATATTTGGGTTAAAGGAAACCATTTATCTTGTAAGATCAACTTAGTACATAATGTTCTAGGTTGGTACTACCAGGTTGATACTTCCTGCTAACTGGGTAGCTTAAAAAACCATAAATTTGGGGCCCGGGAGATAGCATGGAGGTAAGGTGTTTGCCTTTCATGCAAAAAGGTCATTGGTTCGAATCCCGGTGCCCCATATGGTCCCCCGTGCCTACCAGGAGCAATTTCTGAGCATAGAGCCAGGAGTAACCCCTGAGCACTGCCGGGTGAGACCCCAAAAAAACAAAAAAAAAAACCCATAAATTTATTGCCATGCTCCTGGAGGCCAGAAAGCTAAAGTCATATCAACCCATAATCTGCTTCTTTCAAGGTGAGAATGAATAACTATTCTTTACCTCTCTGAGATTATAAATGCTCTGATAGTCTCTGGACACTCCAGTCATTGCCTCACCTATCCCTGTTCTCCTTTTCTCTGCCACCACCTCTTCTGCCACCAATAAGAACAGTTATCATTGGATTATAAACAAGCAATTTAAAGCGATTCCATCTGAATATGCTGAAATATATCCACAGAGACCTTATTTCAAAAAGGTTACATTTGCAGGTGAGAAGCATCAGGGTATTAGCATATTTTTTTTAGGGAGTGAACCATATCTTATATACCCCACCAGTTAGATACCATCAGCAAGAATATTCTTATGTTTTTGAATGACAGAAGTTCTATTTGTTCACTTCAAAGACATTTTCTGGAGATTTCTACCTAGATCTTGCACCTTTATTTAAGAATATACAATAAGTGTGACATGGTCCTGAACTTGAGGAGCTCAAGGTTCAGAAGGATAAGATTAAAAAAGAAAATAGAAATCTTCAGGTACATTTGCTTTGTATGCATCTGACCTGGGTCCTATCCCTGGCAGCCCATATGCCAGGAGAAATGCCAGGAGCAATGCCAGGAGAAAACCCTGAGCACAATTGGTGACCCCTCCAAACAAAAACTAAGCAAAAATAAATCTGTTTCTCAGTGGCATTCGAATGATAAGAAACAAGCTTCTCTTCCTGAGCTGTAGAATAAAGAAAATCAGGCCAGTGGCTTAAAGGTGAATGAGTAGAGTGCTTTGTTGCACAGGGAGGGACTTACAGACCCCCACTGTGATTAACCTCTCTTTATTTTAGAAGTGATGGGCTTATCTGATAGGGGAATTGAGGAGGACATACACGCTCACACCCTTCAACTGCTCTCTGCAATTGAAAGGGCCATCTACCCATCTAAAGCAGCTTGTCCCAGACTGTGAGCACCTCAAATAAAGGAAGAAGGGGTTTGATTTCTCAAGCTCTCTTAGGCCATCACAATAATATAGTTAGATAGTGGCTGGAAATTTTTAATTAGATAATGCAATCAGAAGTTTGTAGCTTGTGTCTAAGACATAGTAGGTGCTTGGTCAAAGTTAAGGCAAGCCATTTTCCTATTTGCCCACATATCGTTCACCAAGTCCTTGAACAGGCATGGCACCCAGCCTGGCACGGGAGGCTGCTCATGCCGCTGATTCCAGAGCCAGAGCCCGTTGCAGATGCTGCCTGCTCCCAACGGTCCGCAGCCTGGGTGGGTGGTAATCAGAGATTCCAGCCGAGGCTTTGATGCCGCAGCCGGCACAGTGAGCCGGGCACTGTTTGAAGTGCCTGCCTCTGTAATAAGGATTTCTAATTCGCTCGAACCAAAGCAACATTTGCAGTAAAGATCATTTTTGGAATGAAAAATAAATTGTGACTGGAGGGTCTGGGTTTGTTTCAAAAAGGGAGATCACCCACAAGCATCACGTTCTCTAAGAAGCCACCCGCCCCGTGTGTTTTGAGATGGAGAGCATGCCACTCAGAATTTCAAAGTGCTGTTAATTAAGAGCAGTTTATTAAAATGTCAATCTTTTCAACCAAAACAACTCTCTTCCCTAGCTTGCCTAGTTGGCTTCCCAGCCTTTCAACCCAGCCTAGATAATCTCAAGGATAGTATCTCCAAGGCCTGTGATAAAGGTATCTGTTTCCAAATTGCACCAAAGGATGGGGGATAACTGTTCCCAAGGACTATCCCCTTAAACTGTAATTCTGCTGAAATGCCGCCTTCAGGAAGTCTATTTTTCAAAAGACTAAACTTCAGGATTTAGGAGTTTGACAGCCTGGAATTGGAATCTCAGTCCTGCTTTAGCCCCTTGTGACTTTGAAGAGTGACCCTGTTCCTTCCTTTATGTAATGGAGTGATAATAGCAATAGCTACCTGCTTGGCTGGGGTAAGAATGGAAAAAGATAATATATGCTTAGATGCATGCCTGGCATATAGTCAATGATAACTGAACCTTAGTACTATTATTTCCCCAAAGTCTTCATGAGCAAATTCCAGATCCCAGGAATTTCTGGACATTTGGCTCTTGTTCAAGGTAGGAAATGAACTTTATTCAGTTTAGTATCTCCTACAATTAAGACTTAGCATACAGTAGGCACAGAATAAATGAAAATGAGTCAGAGAAGGATAAAGTATCACCAAGGATATTTTGTGAACAAGACCAACTTAGCTGCCCTGCAGGAATTCATGGCCTCAGAGCTGCTGAAAGAGAACAGTTCTATGGGTGGTGCCAGTGACCTCCTGGGTTCACACTATTGTTATTGTGTGTAATCCCTCCTTGGGTGTGCCTGGGCCTGAGTCCATGTTTTGACAGGCACAGAAAACTTGATGGGATGTCACATCTATGGTTAAATTATAAAGACCCTGACTTCCATCTCTCTTGTGCTGTCATGTCTTTCCAGCATACTGGCTGTGATGAGTCAAGCTGCCATGTTGGAGAGGCTTCCTTGGGCCAACTACTGGAGATGGCCTCCAGCCAATAGCATGCAAGGAAGTGAATCACATTAGCAGTCATGTGAGTGGAATCTGAGTGGACCACCAGAGCTCCTTCAATGAGCCAATGCATGAGGTACATATTGTGTGTCAGGCTCTGCACTAAGCACCAGGACATGGGGGAAAATCAGACATAGCCATTCTTCCTGTCCTCATAGAATTTATTTTCTAGCATAGAGAAAAAGCAGTGATCTAACAAAGGCCAATGTGAGTTGAATCATATACATCCAATGCTCTTGGAGGGTAGAAATGCAGAGTGCAGTGAGGGACAATGGGTTTGAACAGGCAGAGCCTGAAAAGTTTTCCCAAAGTAATATTATTTGAAATAAAAAATAAAGGTTTAATGAAGTTAGTTAGCCTCATGAAGAGTTGGTAGAAGGACTGGCATGCTTGAAGACCCAGTCATAAAAATATAGCAGAGTAAGTTTTTACTCCAGAATTCTTTACCTAACATATACTATATATCAGACATTTTTCTAGGCACAGATAGTACATATAATCAAAACATCAATTTTCTCAACTATGAGTTATGAAACTTATAGTCTAATAGTGGGGAGATTCTAAGAAACAAAGGTAGGTGATAGAATGATTTTAGGTTGTGATAAAAGCAAGAGAGAATATAAATAATCCTTGAAGTAAGAAGATGGGCTGATCAAGGTGAAGGAGAAGAAAGAGACATCAATTTATGGAGTCTGGGCGGGCATCAGTGGCACAAATGACATGAAGAAATGAGGTAATTGGCAGTAGACCCAGACTGGGATGCAATGAAGAGAATAGTCTTTTTTTTGGGGGGGGGCACACCCATTTGATGCTCAGGGGTTACTCCTGGCAAAGTGCTCAGAAATTGTCCCTGGCTTGGGGGGACCATATGGGATGCTGAGGGATCGAACCGCGGTCATTCCTTGGCTAGCGCTTGCAAGGCAGACACCTCACCTCTAGCGCCACCTCTCCGGCCCAGAAAATAGTCTTGAGGTGGAAACAACAGTGTTCTATATCTAGCAAGAAGGCCAGTAGTGCAAGTGGAGAAAGCAAGAAATAAATAGCTGGAAAGGAGACCAAAAAGGTAGGGAGGAAGATCATGCAGGGCCCTTAAGTTCTTGGATAAATGGGTGAAACACAATCATCTTTGAATAATTAAAAGGTAGAAAATGAAGGGTACAAGTGAAAGAGGGGCAGTTAAGTCACCATGAAGGAGCTTCAGGAGCTTCAGCAGGATGATAAATGTGAGAGAGCATGGCCCAGAGGACAGAGGTGAGAGTGTGTTTCTTTTTTTTTTTTTTTTTAATTTTGGGCCACACCCGGTGACGCTCAGGGGTTACTCCTGGCTATTTGCTAAGAAGTCGCTCCTGGCAGGCACGGGGACCATATGGGGAACTGGGGGTTGGAACCGCGGTCCGTCCTAGGTTAGCGCAGGCACCTTATCTCCAGCGCCACCGCCCGGCCCCCAGTGTTTCTAAAGCCTCAATATTCTTTCATCCCTGAATCACCTAGCCTGGAGGAACACATAGCCTCATGTCCATAGGGTTCTCAGTCTAAGCCCACTTCTAAGATTGCTGCAAAGGGACAGGAGAATCATCAAGTGTTACCCCAAATTTTCAAAGGAATTCTACCCTCCCCCTCTACTCATCTTTCATCTAAAAACTCCAATAAACTGCAGGGCTCACATGTCAACTCTGTTGCTTCTCTGCTGTGAGACCTTCAGCAAGGTCTCTGCTTCTATCTCAGCAACAGTCAAAAGGACATAGCAATGTGAAATTGCCAAAGCTGAAATCCAAACTATGAGGTCAAGTGTCAGAACCAGGGCACCTGAGTGTTCCCCAGCAGCAGGAATTGTCAGATAAAGAATATATAGGCAGTCCTTTTTCTGATTTCCTCATTAAACTTCAAATCCCCAGAAAAACAAATGACAAATGTTGTATTCCCCACACCCTGTGCCTCCACCCAATCTGGCTTGACTTAACAGGTCCCCCAAAGAACCCAAGGATTTCTTGCCTGCCCCACCCTCCATAGGCCCCAATGCACCCCCACCCAGGTGTGCTACCCAGCCACTCCCAGAATAGATGATAAGCCAGGTGCATGAGGCATACCAGTTCCAAGTTGAGTCCTGAAACCTGCATGTGGTATCCTCTTTCAACCAACCCCAAACCCAGGATAAGATGTGTGTGTGTGTGTGTGTGTGTGTGTGTGTGTGTGTGTGTGCAAGCTTGCACCTAATTTCTGAGGTTGCCTAGTATGTATTGAGTGCTCATCAGATGCCTTACAGGGACAAATAAAAACATGGATAAACAAAGTGAATTAGAGGCATTTTCCACACCCAAGTATGGGTTCACGCAGGACCTTCATTCACTCATCAGTTTAACAAATATTAGTTGTGCATGCATTTTCCAGATGGTGAAGCTCCACTCTGCAGGTGGTTAACTGTAGAGCACATGAAGTGCCTTTGCCTCTGGTCTTAGTGGACCAAAGGGCAAGCACAGAAGAATTAGTGGGTCCTCTAAGGAACCTATTCTGGATTTCTCTTTAAACCCCCAATCTTTACTGACCCCAAACACACACATAGGCTACCACATTGTATTTCTGCCAGGTCTTAATGATATAGCCATCTCTGTCCAAGGCTCTGTTCTAGTCAATGACTGAACTATATGGAATAATCCCTGCCTTCACTATTTATAATTCCACAGGAAGAAATGGAAAAGAAAGCTCAAGGCTCAATAAAGTGAAGAATTGAAGAGAAGAAAGTGAGGAGTTATAGTGAGTTGTGGATAGTTATTTTGGATCTAAAGATGAGGTAGTTCTGTTGGGAGGGAGATGTGACAGGAAGTTAAAGGCTGTACATCTGAGGGGGGGAGAGTAAAGGCACAGAGCAGGTAGTGTCCTACTGAAGAATAAAAGAAAGCATGGGGACTCCATACAGGCCTCGGGAATAGAAGTGGCAGCTTTAAAGAGGAAGGAGGGAAGAGAGGGAGAAAGAAAGGAGAGAAGGTGAGTGAGAGGACCCATTAACACAATGTTCTTGTCATGTGCCAAATCCATAAGGCTCTCAGTCCCCAAAACCCTTTTAGGGACTGACTCAGCATCTTAGTTTCTACATCAAGGGCTCTGGGTCATCTCAGGAGTTAGAACCATCTTGATGCTAATTAATCAATCTGAATACTCCTTTATTTTTGATTTTGAGATTATGCCCAACAATATTTAGGCATCATTCCTGACTCTGCACTCAGAAAGGATTCCTGGCAGTGCTTGGGGGACCATTTGGGATGCTACAGGTCAAACGTGTATCAACAGCATGTAAGACAAGAGCTCTACCCACTGTACTATCTGTCTGACCCCTTATGAACACTTATAAAAATTCTTACAGACTGGATAGTTCTGCTATTTAAGGGTCCTGGGAAAGCCCACCACACAGAGTTTAGGGACTCCTTCCAGAGTATACTTGTGAGCACAAAGTAACCCCAGACCCCAAAGAAGGATGAGAAGAGGAAGGGAAGGATGGGAGAGCCAGTAGAGGGCGGTCCTGCCCAGGGAGCCTGTCCCCAGGGAGTCTCTCTCTCTCCTGTGGTGATTGTTTCCCAGGCTCCCTGGAGCCAGAGGAGGATGGAATGTTCTTATCGCTTTCCAGAGGGAAGGCTTTCTTCTCCCAGCACAAAAATGTTAAGCTTCATAATCCGATAGGGAACCTGGACAGGCTACAGCTGGCGGCCTGGGTCCTACTCCTGAAAACTATGGAGAGGGGTAGAAGGGGTGGTAAGGGAGCAGCAGAAGGTGGGTAGAGTCCCTCCTGAGGGGGTCACCAGAGAAGGGAGATGGGTGTGAGGGAGGAAAACTGAAGACCTTCCCATAACAGACAAGATACCTTGTTTCTTCATCTCAGATTTTTTTTTCTTTTTTGTGGTTTTTGGGTCACACCCGGCAGCACTCAGGGGTCACTCCTGGCTCCATGCTCAGAAATTGCTCCTGGCAGGCACGGGGGACCATATGGGGCATCTGGATTCGAATCAATGACCTTTTTTGCATGAAAGGCAAACGCCTTACCTCCATGCTATCTCCCGGGCCCCTCTTCATCTCAGATTTTAATAGATTTATTTATTTGGGCATTTGGGAGCCATGCCCAGCAGTACTCAGGGCTGACTTCTGGCTGTGTTAGGATCACTCCTGGCAATGCTTGGGGAATCAAATGTGCCGGGGACTGAACTTGGATTATCTGAATGCAAGGCAATTTAGTGCCTTAACCCTTGTACTATTTCTCTGGTTCTCACCTCAGATTTTAAGGTTGTGAGGTGCCCTTTCTCAGATTCCATCTCACCTTGAACCCCAAATCAGGTAAAAAAAAACAAACAGATTCAAATGCGAACTCAATTTTTATTTTTTTGCATCAACACTCTGGCATGACAGCAGTCTACACAAAAGTACATTTCCACTTGTAGATATTTTTTAAACGCTTATTAAAAGGGGGCAAGGAGATATCTCAGATGGCAGAGGTGAGTGCCTTACACATGTGAGATCTAAAATTTGATCCAGCTCCACATAGTCCCACCAACACTGCTAGGAGTGACTGCAGAGCACTTCCTGTGTGACTGGGCTCAAGCATTGAATTGTCAGGACTATACCTCAGGGCCTGTATCATAGGCAGTGACCTCAAGGCTCCTAAGTACTACTTGAGAGGATCCCCCACAAAAAAGCTTGTAAAGATGGTTATCTCAGTGGGATTTCGTATAACAGGGCTCTTCATCTTCTAATTTTAGATGCATATGATGCTTGAATTTTTTAAAAGAATGCATGCATGACTCGTATAATAAAATTACACCTTAGGTGCTCAGGAGCACCTGAGAAATAAGCATATGGGGGAGCAGTGTGTATCTCTGACATGTCCTAGCCCAAGGTGATTCAGTCCTAGTACACTTTGCCCAGAAAGGATTTTTCCTAGGCATAGAGCTCTATGGTGAGAAAGCAGACAGGGTCTAAGACTCCCAGGCTCAGAGAAGTCTTCAGGTGAGCCTTCAGATCTGGTCAGCTCTAGTCTCTCCTAGAGAAGATGACTCCTCTAGGCCACCTGAGCTTGTTGTCAGTATCCTTTGATTCTGACAGAGTGGGCCACTCCTGGCCTATTCTGCCACACTCATCACTACACAGAGCCCAGTGGTCATGGGACATGCCAGGCAGAAGCAGGGGATGGGACCAAGATGGGCTCAGTCTGCTAAAAGCTGGGCAGTGTCCACATTCTCAGATGCACACAGTAAAAAGGGATCCAAGGTGAGGGTTTTAAGTTTGACACTTTTTCCACCAGGATAGGTGCAGCTGGAGTAGGACAGAGGCGAACTCACCTGACTGCTGGTCATGGGAGAGAAGTTATGTGAGCAGGAGGGAAGAGAGGCCCACCTGAAAGCAGAGCAACAGAAGGAACAGATGCAGGCAGATGTCCTACTCTAGTGAAGACCCTTATATGCCTGGAGATTACCCCACTTTGTCACAAAGGCAAAAGCCACCTCGTTCTCAACAAGCCAGCTTCCTATTTCCTCCCCTCTTTGCAGGGGTAAGGTCATGCTGTTGAGGGGAATCACCAAGAACAAACTAGAAATGGAGAGAAAAGCTACCTGGAGCCCCTTCCAGACCAGGTCTGTAGCCACTGTGCCACGTGCTCTAGATCCGCCAGTGTTGGCAGTGACATTGGGTTCCCTGCAGCTGCCGGTGGTGACATTGTGTCACCTGAGCACTAGGCAGGGACCTTCCACGAACAAGATACTTTTGGGGTGTAATTAACAGTGTTGTTCCCTACATAGAACCATCTGATTAAGAACTGTGGGAAGCCCTCACTCTCAGGCTCTTTTCATAGATCTGCTTAACACCCAAAGTAGCCAGCTCTGGCTTTTCTGCCAGTCAGGCCTGAATCCACGTGGTGTGTCTGAGAAGGGACAAAAAAGTTCTGTATAAGCAATGGTTTGGTAGCTGCTACCAGTCACCTCCATACATGTTTTCTCTAGCCAAGTCCTGTCCAGTGGTGGTTAGAAAAATTTCTAAGAGGGAATCCTTCTCCCATCCCTCACCCCCAACTCCTGCAGAAGCAACAGAAAAACAAATCTCTGAATGACTGTGAGGTTTGGACATAAGTCCCAGCTTTATCTTCTCCACAGCAACCTCAGAGTCTGAGCTTCACTCTACCTTTTTGCCCAAACTCCAAGGTGTGCTCCTAGAATATTAGATATACAAAACAAATGCCTATTAAGGCACTCAGGGTGCAACATTTTGTGTGTGTACAAGCAGAAATAGTGGCTTCTGCTGTCATGGGGCATTGATGTTATGAGCTGAGACTCTAAACTTCAGGTGAGTCTGAAAGAAAGGCAGTGCTAGCATTCCCATAGAGGTACCATTTAGCATTCACATGTCTGGGTTCCATCTTTGATGTCACAGTTCAAGAGCCTTCCCTGCTCCCGCCTGTGTCTCACCCACATGGCTTGAACCCCCTCCTCACTTTTCCTGCAATGCCTTTTCCATGACAGAAAGACTGCATGCGAGCATCTGTTTCCAAGTACAATTGGGAAGAAGCCTGATGGACGAATGGGATGCCTATGTGTGAGGCTGCAGAGCCCACCCAGGCTGATGAAGCATCAGCCCTATCCTATCTTTTTGGAGGTTGGCCGGGCATGGAGATGCTATCAGTGACTCTTCACATCGGCTCTAAGGGAGCCCACACAAACAGCCACAAAGCTGCCCCAAGCTGGGCTGTAGGAGAAAACCCCCACCTTTGTTCCACCCTTTTGGGCAGCTACCCAGGAGCCAGGAGCCAGGTATCGGGCTTCAGCTGGCTGGACTCCCGGCAGCTCCCGCTGGTTTTGTGTGGGCCTGCAGCCCAGCCTGCCCACAGGCGCTGGCCGCAGTGGGGCCCTGGGACCCAGAACTCAGCCCATTAGCACCCACGAACTATCCTCCCTTTTGGCCCCTGGGGTGCTGGCTTGGCAGGGCTACAGGGTATGGAGAAGGGATTGCCCTAACTCAGTTCCCCCAAGACCTCCAAGTTTGCCCAAGGATCCATTCCATGAGGAGATGGGAAACCCAAGCACTCAAGCCAGACATAGATTTTGAACAATTTGAAGGGAAAAATTTATTCAGAGCAATTTCAAGACATCTGAGAACTCAGGGGGAAATTACACCACCACCTCTTCTGGCATTATTGTGTGTTCACGCCAAACCCCAAACAGCTTGGACTCAAGTGGCACAAAGGCTGAGTGCCGCATCCTTCTAGCAGCACCCTGGCCTGGTGCCAAGACTCTGGACCTTCGGGCTACCAGACACAGTCATTTCTCCACTTTATGCCTGATGTATGTATGGCTGAGTACATGATGCCATTCATCAGCAGTGCTATCTCCTTATCCATTCAAATTCATCTCAGTGCCATGGAGAAAACTCAGAGACTGAGCAAACAGTTTGCAGGTGGGTTCAGTCCCCAGCATGATGCCCTAAGAATAACCAAGAGCAGCCACAACACAGTCTGGTGTGGCCCCCCAAACAAAAATTAGGAAGATCAGGGGCCGGAGAGATAGCATGGAAGTAGGGTGTTTGCCTTGCATGCTGAAGGATGGTGGTTCAAATCCCGGCATCACATATGGTTCCCCGAGTCTGCCGGGGACAATTGCTGAGCATAAAGCCAGGAGTAGCATCTGAGCACTGCTGGGTGTGACCCAAATACTCTCCGCCCCCCAAAATTAGAAGATCAAACTCAGTTCAGACATTGAATCTTCTGAAAACTTCTTTTAAAAACACTGTCAAGTATAACCCATTGAAAACACCTCACTATGTAACCTGCCACTTCACGGACTTGGGGTTTATAGAACTGCCAGTTCAGGAGCCTTCCATTAGGTCTGAACAAGAATGATCTTTCCCCCCAATCAAAAGACACTTCAGCTTGAAGAGTGGGTGTCAGCACTAGTGCTATATGGTGGGGAGAAACTAGGCTCAGAGAGCAGGAATCACTAGCCCATGTCACAGAGAGGAGGCAGTGAAGGTAGGTAGTAGGCAGGCAGAGTAAAGCCTGAAGATTTTCTTTGAGCTTTTCACATCTCTTCTCTTGGAAAAGAAGTGACCAACTCTGCTTTAAAGAGAGAAGAGTCAGGATGGAGCAGACACATTCATGGAAGAATCAAAGTTAAAGGGTGTGTGAACAACCAACAAGTCACATGTCAGAACAGAGGTCCCTAGTTCAGAACAACACAGGGTCAGAAACCTCAAAAGGCAAGATGGCAGAAGATAGTG
This sequence comes from Crocidura indochinensis, assembly GCA_004027635.1. NCBI lineage: Eukaryota > Metazoa > Chordata > Mammalia > Eulipotyphla > Soricidae > Crocidura > Crocidura indochinensis. The sequence continues at coordinate 19,243 of PVKC010004740.1, forward strand.
GTTCTGGGTTCTTGCATGT
>PVKC010004740.1:19361-35085 GCA_004027635.1 Crocidura indochinensis
CACACACACACACACACACACACACACACACACACACACACACACACACACACACCCCACATACCATCTTACCCAGAACTGAATTGGGCCTAAAATTTTCTAAATCAGAATAAGCAAGGGCTGTGAAATAAGATGGTGGTGAGATATCCAGATCTGATTAGAAAACCATCTCTCAGAAGCTGCAGGACCTAATCTAGGTTAATTAAATAGACCAGAGAAGCAATGAGGAGGCTTGCTTCTCCAGATCGTTTGATTTTTCCCACTAACTTTTTATCTTTCTCCTCTTAGTTGTCACATTTTCATGTTATTTGCTCCTATTCTGTTGGAAAGAATATGTTTCCTTAGAATGCTTCCCTTTATAGTAAATGATACAGTTCAAAATAGCACCATGGAAGGTTTCCTAGAGTATGTACCCTGGAGAGAGGAGGCTTTCACCTCTCTGCATTATCTCCTTCCCTGTCCTCCAGTCTTGCATCAATACTGCTTTTCCTGGATGTTTTTTTTTTTTTTTTGGTTTTTGGGTCACACCCAGCAGTGCTCAGGGGTTACTCCTGGCTCCATGCTCAGAAATTGCTCCTGGCAGGCACGGGGGACCATACGGGGTACCAGGATTCGAACCAATGACCTTTTGCATGAAAGGTAAACGCCTTACCTCCATACTATCTTCCTGGATGTTTTTAACTGCACAAATATATATACAATCATGAAAATATATGGGAATTTTACAATACCTGCCTCTTGCTAACTCTCTCTAATTATATTTCTGGTTTTTGGCTTTGAGTTCTCTGGGCTTAATCCTGGCTCTGCTCGGGTATCATTTCTGGCAGGCTCAAAAGACCATATGGGGTGATGGGGATCGAACCTCAGTAGGCCACGTGCAAAGCAAACAATCTACCTGCTGTAATATTACTCCAGCCTTCTCTCTATTTGTTTTCAGTTAATCAGTCATAAGGCTCCTGCTGTGTGCCAGGAGGGAAGAGGCCAGGATGTCAGGCTGCTGTTGTCAGTCTCCACAGGACAACAGGAGCAACTCATGTGAAAGAAGACATGAAATCATTAGAGACTGTGATTAGGGCTCTGATGGGTGCTCTATGAGAGACTAACAGGGGCACTGACCTAAGTCAAGGGTGCAAGACCCTCTCCAGAAGAAGCCATTTCGTTTAAGAATCAGTGGAAGAGTCTGTAGTGTTGGCTTCTCTCCTTCAGGCAAGAACTAGTACAGGGTCTGCTGGGAGGTCAGGGTGTGAGGAAGAGGCAGGGGAGCAAGCTGAGAAGCCAGAGAATTGTGTCTAGCAAGACACTGCATGCAAGTGGAAGTGATGAGCATGGATCTATTTTGGGCCAGACCTCATTTGATCTGCACTTTTAAAATATCCCTTTGTCTATTGTCGTCTATCTGAAGAAGGAGTATTAAGGTACAGATGGAAGACTGGCAGGAGGTAAAAGAAAAAAAAAGAATGAAAGTCACAGACCCTCTCCAAACCATCCATAGGCCTGTACCTGAATATGGTATGTGACATATCATCAGGCACATCGAGTTGCACAGAGAATGAAGGTGATTCATTTCATAACAGGAGTTGGGAGAGATAATGCTGGATTATTGATCAGGTAGAGATCAATAAGAATCTTTTAAAATAAAAGATTAGAGGGTGGAGAGATAGTTTAGCTTACCTTAAGTGCCACCATTCTGTCTTTGATCCCTAGCACCACATATGGTCCCCTGAGCACAGCCAGAAGTAATTCCTAAGCACAAAGCCTGAAGTTAAGCCCTAAGCACAGCCAGGTATGGTTCCCAAAACAAGAAAATGAATAAAAATAAGAAAAAAAATGTAAAACATCAACAATAAAGGAATATTAGGCAGTAGTGCAAATTGAGGCTGCATAAGGAAGTTTGTAGTAGGACTTTAGAGACCTGCTACTTTGGAGGCTGGGAAAGGGGTCATGAGTTTAGGAATAGATACAGCCTCAAAAAAGAGGTCCCAGACTTGTTTGTCTTTCTGTTCCTTTTCAGAAAAATAATCATCAATTTCCCTTGGAAACCTACTTTCTCTAAGCAAATAAACAAAAAGCCCTTCTCCCCTGCCTGTGGTCTCTACCGTCCCTTGGAAACTGGAATCACCTGGGAACTGAAGACATAGTCACCCAGTCTTTATCCAGCTGGTACTTGGGTGAAGCCCAGAGATCCATATCAGGCTTCCAATCTGCAGAAATGTAAGATAATGATATTAGGCCATCTGTGATACATTATACCATCAAGTAGAAAATAGATACAATAGAGGTTAAGGCAGGAGATACACTGAGACATGCTAAAACATCATCCAGGGTGAAGAAAGAAATCTAGATCCATTTGGGACCCTGAAATCAAAGATGGAGATTGAGAGATTAGCTGACTGCAGATTCTGCAGAGAGGAAGATGTGGTAATGCCAGTTGGGAAATGTACCCATAGGTGAACTTTACTCTGCAACTATCCCCCCATGAGAGAGGGATACTTGTGTCTTGCAAACCTATCAGACTGCTGACAATATAACCGTTGATCCATAAATAGGTACTGAATGAGTTTATTAGCAAAATGAAAGGGAGATGCATATTTGAGGAACTATGCCCTATCTCCCAAGCTACTATATCTCCTCTGGCACCTATCAATAAAAGATCTATTGAGGGCCACTAACACCTCCCTGAGGTGGAAACAATGAAACTGGCCTTCGAGGAGAGTGTGGCCAGCCAGAGGTGCCCAAGGCAGGCAAGGCAGACTGGAGGCGGCACTGCTCTGACATTATCCACTAATAGGAGGTCCTTATCACTGGGAATGGAGCCGGGTGCTCTACTTAATTCAGGAGAAAGCTACTCTCTCCGGGAAACAGGTGCCAATTTGCAGCAATCACAATAAGAAACATCCTCTCTCTGGCTGATGCAAGCCAACAAGGTAATAGGGCATTGTACAGTGGGGAGAGATCAAAAGGATTTTTTTCCAAACTCGTGGTGGGCACTTAATCCATCTTTTTCCTCCCTCTCTCTCCCTCCATTACAGCCTGTGGATGCACTATTTACAGGGCCTACATTAGCTGCCTTTTCAGATATCGCACTTTCTCAAAACCACTCCAGAAGGAAAGTGAATTAGAAATGAATTTGAGACACAAGCAGCAGCTTTCACTGCATCCTCCCTGCCCCCAGGTTCACCACACCTTCATTCACTGCAGAGATGTGGGACTCAGTCCCAAAATGTATCAGCCTCAGGCATGCAAAGACAATGAACTCATGGGTGTGACCCACAGAACTGGTGTGGATATGGGACAAGGTGTGGACAAAATGCTAGAGAGGAAAATGCTAAGTTTAGGCAAAAGCCAGGGAACCAGGCTGAAACAAAGAAGTTGACCTCCTGGTAGAAGCCAAAAGAACCACTCAACCTCTGTGGGGCCTCCTGGTTGACTGGAAGCTGAACTTTTATGTGGACCTTTCTATTTTTCCTTGCCTTGACTTCTACCCGACCTCCAGGGAGCTGAGGTGTTGTTGCCAGGTTAAGGCAGCTGCCTGGATGGGCGCCACGTTGATAGCACTCCCTCACCACTGTTCATACTCCTTCCTTCCCTCCAGACACCTTCAGGAATGCAACAATTTCTCCCTAATGCACTGGCATCTTTAAGGTAAGGGATTTCAGAAAGGGTAAAAGAAGAGAGGAATGTAGGAGTTTAAAGTTGTTAAAGTGGGAGAAAGTTTCAAACCTGTAGAAAGCTCAATCAGAAATCTTCTGACAAAGCTCTTTCTTGACAGGTAAGAAAACTTTGTGAATGAAGTGATTTACCCAAAATCCCTAAAACTGGCAAAGAAGCTGACATTTCTGAGCTACCAGCAAAAGATTTTGCCTTTAACAAATACATTTTAAAATCTAAGTTGTAGAGCTGCAAAGAAATCTAGGCTTAGTCTAGGCTCAGGTTCTGGAGTTGGGAACATGGGCAGGAAGGGTAAGAGATATACCCCACACCGAGCTTTATTTAAACCACTGTATTTTGGAGGGATTTTCCCCCAAAAGTTAGAAAGCAAATGAGTGATTCAAGGAGGGAGAAGCCAAGAACCTGCATCAAGCTTCTGGGCTCCTGTGTTGGCTTCCAATGAGTCTTGCTTCCTTGGTATCTACATCATTATATAATTCCCTTCCCTAGCGTGGACTAAACTTCAAGACCAAACAGACTATAGCAGGGGTGATAGGATGCTTTACAAGATTAGATTCCAAAAAGATTCTACTTCTGTTTTTCCTATTACCTCTTTCTGGCTCTATCTCTACTCTCCTTCTGGCAGAGGCTGGATGCCATGTTGTGAGCTTTCCTGTGGAGAGGCCTCTTAGCCAAGAACTGATGCCTCTGGACATAGCCAGTAAAGCTTTCAATAACCACATGAGTGACTTGGAAACAAATGGTCCCTCACCCCCAATCAAACCCTGGGAAGACTGAGTCCTAGTTTGCATGTCCATAGCATTTTCCTGAGAGACCTTGATATCCTGTGAGGATAGACCCACCTGAGTGCTGCTTAGGTCTCAATGCAAAAATAACTGTCTGATGATTATTTTTTGTTGACTAAACAACTAAGTTATAGAGTAATTTATTCTAAGGTAGGCATTTAATCCATTCTGGAAGGCTGCTTATCATGAGAAGATTCAAGCTAGGATGAACAGAAGCAGCTGGTCAACACATTCTGATCATGGATCTAAGTTGGAAGACAAAGGTTACTGTTATAGTCCTGCATTTTTTGGTTCACTCCATAGTTTTAAACAAGACTCAAATAGATGGGTTTTAATTTCCCAATTGTACCCTGTGGACAGACTCAGATGTTATCTATTGCATGTGCCCAGGAAGTAGGGAATGGAAGTTTGTAGCTCATGTCAGGAATGAATGAAGGAAAATGCTCAGCTTCCCTGAATTTCTCTTATGTTCTTTCCTCCAGATCTAGGCCCCATGGCCAAGTCTGTGGCATTAACAACATTCAGGGAATCCTTTTGACTGTACAAGTACAGGGTCTGAGGACCTAGCAGGAGGAACTCAGGACACTAAAGCCTCTTTCTCCTACATGCCACTGTATCTTATATCCTGCTTCTGGCACAAACAACACTTAGCTGACATACTCCAGCCACACCCCCTCAAAAACATAGCTGGGCTCCTAGCCCAGCCACCCCAGGGGGTGTCTTCCTAGAGGGGGATGTTAAGTGCCAAGGGGAGGGTCCAGAGTAAGTACTCATTCCAGTTCTTTTCTGCAGAGCCTCAGCCTTGGCAAGGGTCTCCTGCACAGGGATTAGCTCAGGCTTCTGCTCTGTACCCCAGGTGAGGGAGGGGAGTTCCACTCCAGGCCTGAAAGGGCCTCAAAATTCTGCTTCCCTCCCTTGAACAACTGGGGCAAGCCTGGGAAAAACTAGGCAGCTCCACACTCTTGGGGGATAAAAACAAGCCCAAATAAGGGTCAGTTTCTACAACATTCCTTCAGGCTGCAGGGAAATGTCAGACCAGGGCCTTCTGCTACCCACCCCCCCCTCCAGAGCCAGTACAATCTGGAAGTCTCCAGGCCAAGAAGCAGGGTCTTGGGAGCACTATGCTCCTCTGGGGCACAGAAGGTAGGACATTGCCTGACTAACTCTGATCTCTTTGAACAGGACATTGCTCATAGAAACCTGTGGTGGGAGTCCTTGGAGAGAGCCTCCACTGAAAGATAAGGACTATTCAGGGCTATATCTGACATTCTGAACGAAAAGATTTGTGTCAAGGGCTTCTACTGCCTCCAGTGGCTTATCCCACTTTCCATGCCTGGTGTCATTACCCACCTTTGTCTTTCTCTCACCTGCTATTCAGTCTTCCTCAACTGGACTTAGCAGTTTTGACACTATTCACTTTTGGGGCTGGCTGAATCTTGCAGGCCAGGTGGGAGCCTATTTAGGGGTTGTTTTGTGGACTATAGAGTGTTTAGGAAACTTTCACTCATAGATATTAGATAATACCCACTACTTATCACAACAGAAACTATCTCCTGGCATGTCAAGAATCACCCTAATAAAAACTGCTGTCCTAAATGATCTTCAAGTCGATTTTATGTTACCTAATCTAATATACGAGCTTCAGAGCTATGTCAAGAAGAAAAGTAGTTTCACTGGTCTCATGCCACAAACTTTTACACATAAGCATCCATGTATATAAATTCACACACATGCAAATACATGACTAATACTCCCCCTAATTCTGACTTCTGGAGAGCATCTCTGCTTGTGACCAAAACCCAGGGGATATAAGTGATATAAGTGGCTGGCATGAAGTCTCACAGAAACAAAACCTGGAGTCCTTGCCTTCCCTTCTCTTCTCTCTCTCTCTCTTCTCCTCTCTTCACCTTTCCTCTCTTCTCTTCTCCTCTCTTCTTCTTTCTTTCCCTCCTCTTTATTCTTTTAAATTTTGGATCAAACCTCATTATGCGATACTTATTTCTTGCTCTGTGCTCAGAGATTATTCATGGAAATGCTGTGAGAATCATATGGAGTGTAGAAAACTGAGCTCAGGGTCCTGCTCACTGTATTATATCTCTGGCCCTTGTCTGCATTCTAAAGATGAGAACTTGCACCTCCCTCAAGAAGGGATGCCCCCACACCAAAGAGCATGTACCCCACCTTTCTCAGCTCAAACTGAGTTTCCTTAGTCTCTGACATCTATTCTCCAGCTGTGGGGATCCTCTTGTTCTTGGGCAATCGATTTGCATACTGTATCGATCTCAAGGGCTGTGTAATGTGACTGACTGGTAGTACTTTGCATAATTTTCTGATTAAGTTACTTATTTAACCTATTGACCTTTTCTCTTAATTAGAGTACCTGGGTACTGCAAATGTTGAATAGTAATCAAGTTCTACACTTTTCTGAGTGGAATTCACATCTTTATCACTTCCCTCCTCCATTATAACTTCAGTTTCCCCTGCAGTGGCTCCTGTTGAGATCCCTTATTCCATAAGGGAATAAAAGAGATGACATGATGACAGGACTTCATGAGTTTTTGCTGTCAAAAGAATCCCAGAACTTATGATGAGGGACAAGACAGAGAATAGCTTTGGCTAGACTAACTTGGGAAAACAAATCAAGGCATCAATGGGAAGTTTGTCTTCTCTTCTTTCAGTAGCAGTTATGGGCATGTGTGTAAAAAGCATCCCCAAATTTAGGAACCTGAAACAACACTCAATACTTTTTTGAAATCCAGAGGTTGTCTAAACAGTTCTGAGACTGTGAGTCAGGATTCAGTGAGTGGCCTTGGCTGTCATGACAATAATTTTCTCTGCTTTTCTTCATAGCTCCTTAGCACATTGATATAGGCCTGTTCTCATGGGTGAAGGATAAGCAAAGGTAGAAAGAGAGCAAGGGCCCAATACATAAGTGATTATAAAGTATCTGCTGGAGCTTTACCTGTCACCGTCCCATTGACCAAAGAAAAAACCTTGACTGTGCTCAGAGCCAAAAAGATGCAGAAAATCTGTCCATGTTGAGAGGAGAAAGGATCAGAACAGATGATCCTATCTAAAAAGTCCTCAATTCATCTAAAAAGTCCTCAGCTTAATGCTGAGTCTTTTTTAAAAAAAAATTACTTGTAAATTTTTCTTTTCTTTGTTTATTTCCTTCCTTTCCTCTCTCCTTTATCTTTATTGTTGTTATTATTATGGATGTTGTAATAGCCAGCATTTGTATACATACTTGGCTGTGTTGACCTCACAGGCTTTTAAAAAATTACTTTATTTAAACACCATGGCTATAAAGTTGCTCATAATAGAGCTGGATTTTTCTTTTTTTCTTTTTTCATAATTTTTCATGAATGAGTTTCAGTCATACAAAGCACAAGAATACCCTTTACCAGTGCACATTTCCTCACTAATGTCCCTACTTTCCCTCCTACCTTCCCTCTGTCTGCCCCAGGGTCAGATGTTTTCAATATTTTCCTTCTCTCTCTCTCTCTCTCTGTCTCTCTCTCTGTCTCTCTTTCTCTTTCTCTCTCTCTTTCTCTCTCTCACTTTAATCCCCTCTCCCTCTTTTTCTTTCCCCATTTTCCCTTTTATACACTGAGTTTTTCAATATTGTTGCTCATATCTATCCCTTTATCTCCTTTGGACCGGTTCTTGTCCAGAGTGATCATTTCCAACTCCACTGTCATAGTGGTTTCTTCTCTGCTCTAATTTCTAATTGTACTCCCCCCATTATTTGTGGCAAGCTTCCTACGAGGGACTGATCCTCTTAGCAATAACCTCTATTGTCTCTTTAGCTGCAGGGCATGCCAGTGCTGACACACCTAGCATAATGATCACGAAGGTCTAAAATTCTTTCGTTTTGGCGATTGCCCACATTTTTCCCAAGTTGAACATTGAGTCAAAGCACAGGAGTTGTACTTGTAGTACTCACAGAGGTTCACACAATGCATTAGCCAGCACTTTGCTTTAGTTGTGGTACCTGCATTTGCAAGGCAGACCCCTTCCTTATCTCCTGCACTATTCTCCCCCATTTTTCGATAATATCAATTAGGACTTTCTCTTAAAAGTTCAGGGGATAGAATCACAGCCAGTATGATACATATTATCTTTGCTACAGCTACTCTGCTTAGTGGAAGACCAGGTTCTTAAAGTTTCACCATAAGTTTGCTTCTTTACAAGTTTTCTGAAATAATTTGCTTTTTCGGGGCCAGAGAAGTGATGCTAGCAGCAGGGCATTTGCCTTGCATGCGCTAACCTAGGACTGACCGCAGTTCAATCCCCTGGTGTCCCATATGATCCCCCAAGACAGGAGCAATTTCTGAGCACGTAGCCAGGAATAACCCCTGAGCATCACCGAGTGTGGCTCAAAAAGTAAAAAAAAAAATAAAAAGAAGAAGAAGAAGAAGAAGAAGAAGAAGAAGAAGAAGAAGAAGAAGAAGAAGAAGAAGAAGAAGAAGAAAAATAATTTTAAATAATTTTAAATAATTTGCTTTTTTTTTTTCTTTAGGTTTTTGTCTGCTTCATTTTAGAGTCATGGGCAGAATAACTTAAAGAAATAAGTCCTTTAATGTATGTATTGCTCCACTGTTGCATCTAAACATCCTTTAGCTTCTTGACTTATGACTGATAGAGTCCAGTATTTTTTTTAATTTGACTTCTATCACTCAATAGTAGTGGAGATTTATCTATGTATGCCAATAACTACCTTTTTATTGTTGAGTTGTATTCCATTGTATGGACACATTACAATTTCTTTGTTCTCTAAAAACTAAAAAGTTTTGGGGTCACACTCAGTGAAGCTCAGGGATTACTCTTGGCGGTGCCTTAGAAATCACTCCTGGCTTGGGGGATCATATGGGATGCTGGGGATAGAACCCAGATCCGTCCTGGGTCAACTGCTTGCAAGGCAAACACTCTACTGCTGTGCTATAGCACCAGTCCTTCTCCATTCTCTTTTTGGACAATGGCTTCTTTTCAGTTTTAGGATACTACAAAAAATGTTGCTACATTTTCATATTTATTTTTTGTATAGATATATGAATAAATATTTAGATGGGCATAAATTCATATGGAAATGGTATGTCTAAACTTCTAAGAGATTACCAAGCCTTTTTGTTAAGTGGTTATAGAGTTTTACATTCCAGTTGTTCTACATCCTAATCAACTCAGGTTCTCAATAGACCTTTCTATTTTATCCATTCTAGCAGTAATTTAGTAGGTAATTATAATAGGCTTAGAATTAATTTTCACTTGTTTACTGACTAAGCAACTCATTTGTAGTATTTATTTGCCATCAAATATCTTCTTTTAAACTGGGCCTGGAACCAACTGCTCCTTTTTTCCAGCCTCCCTTGCAGCTAGCTGTGGTCAAATGATAAATAAAATGTCAAAGAAACTGTCTTCCATTTTAACTTTGTGTTGATCTGATTTTGGTATAGTAATGCTGCCTAAAAACACCCCTAAATGGAGACTTCCAACCTTGAGAATTTTCTTCTTGCTCACAGGTCTACATGTAGGTATTGTTTTCAACTAAGGATTAAGTTCTAGTTGTTCTATCTATGTATTCCCCTCCAGTTCCATAGATATCAGCTACTCACAACTGACATAAGAGGTTCCTTGAGTAGGGGTGAGGTAAATTGGAAAACTACAACACTGTTTAAAACCTAAACCTAGAACTAAGATTAAAAAGTTTGAACTAATAGAAGTGGACCCAAAAAAGAAAATACTTTCTGGACAGTGACATCCAATTGTGTGCTTTTCTCCTTGCTATGAGACAGAATGTCATTTGTCTATGACTCACACTTGACCTTAAAACTGAGGTTCTGATCACAGGGATGATTGGAACAGCAAGATGAAGAAAACTTGTATCCTTGAAAACTCTGATGGGGCATGACTGCCCAAAGACCTGCTTCAATGCCACTTGAGCATTGGCGAATGATAAAGAAATCATCTAGTCCTTAGGGTCATAGTTTTTCTAACCTTCTTTGTTTCCACATGCTAAACTACTTTCATCTATATACCAACAGCATTCTCTTTCCCAGCCCTGGGAGGGGTGTTCGTTCTATTTTGCTTTAATCTCTTCTCAGGTGTGAAAGAAAATTCCCCAGCTGGCAATATTTCATGTCTAGCAGCCCCAGGAGAGGGAAAGTGCCAGGGTCTAAATGCAAATCATTCCCTTCTGTCACAGAGGCAACTCCACTGGGTATTTCCAAGAATTCTGGGAGCTGATAGAATACTCCCTTTCTTGATGCAATATGTTCACCTCCCTCTCAAACACAAATCCTGGCCCCAGCTCTTCTCTCAAGCTCTTCATTCTTCGGGTTTGTGGCTGGTATTGCAAAGCCAGGTGCCAAACATAGTCCCAGTATCCTTGCTTCAAACTGGCACTAACTCCACCTTGCCCTGCTCTACTCAACAAATACTAAATAGCAGGCTCTGACATCTCCTGAAGCTCTGTGCTCATTAGCACGCTGGGAGATAAGTGCTGCAACCAAGGAGAATTTACCCTGCAGCAACGGGTTTCTCATATAGACGCCAAACACACCCCAGCAGGTATCAAGTGCAGAGGTTGGGAGCCTTCAAATAAATGCTTCTGAAAAGGTCCTTTTTCCTCTGCATAGAGCTAACCTCTCCTCTCTTGCCTGACCAAACCTTTCACAGCCCAGTCCCAGTTTGGTGGTCCATTTGCAAGCACAGCTGCTGGGCTCTTCTCCAGGTATGCTTTCTGAGAGCTTGGGAAAGACCCAGCACTCATCTGCCACCTCTTATCCTCCCTGCACAGACACTTTTCTCTCCAACATTAGCTCCATCCCAATATAGAAAAAGTTCCAATCTCACCTTTCTGCCTCAGAAGTGTTCTTGCCCTCTTCTCCAAGCAAACTCCCTCCCAATTCTTAGATTCTGATTTTGTGGTGTCTCCTCCTGGTAGTCTGTCTTTGATGGCAGTGACTCTACCCTCCTCTATTCTATCTTATCCATATCATCTCTCTGTATTATTCTTAGGTATTGAACTGTTTCCTCCTGCTCGTCAATCTATGCATTCCCTGAGGGAGTAGTCAAGGTTTTCCTGCCTGGCTTGGTACCTAATCATTGACAAGAGTGGGGTCAGTAGGTGAAGATAAATTCACAAGAGCAGATGAGTAAAGAAAGAAATAACTGGTGTGATGGGGGTGATTCCAATCTTATTTCTGCTGAACAGTGCATTACATATTTATTTACCCTCTTCTTTCCACTCTCTCCTCAGTTCCTTGAAAACACTGGCTATGTTTGTGTTGTTCACAGTCTCAGCATCCAGTCCAGAACTTGAACCTTTAAAGGTTACCATAAATAAAGCTCTGTTACATCAATGAAGAAGTGAATGCATTTTGGATGAAAAATGAGTGGGCATGTTGATGGAAGAATACCTAGAAGAAAACACAGACGATAAGTTCAGCCTTCCAATCTAAAGAGACTGGGTCTTCTTAGGTGAAAAATAAACGCTGTTTTCTTGAAGAAAAACAGCCCTTTAACTGACATCTTAGTTTGCTAACTATAAGATAACAGGATTTGTCTAAAAGCTACGGTTAAGGTAGCTGGGTTTGTAACTTATCAGTAGAGCTCTTACCTTGCATGTGTGTTATCCTGGGTTCAATTTTGAACATGACAAAAATTATTTTAAAGAAATAAAAAAATTTAGGGTCAAATATCTTTATAAATGTATTAGTATGAGTGTTTCTGAAGAAAGTAAAGGGGCTAAGCATATGCCTGATAGGGATAGATCTCAAATCTGTACCACACTCCCACACTACATGTTTCCTCAAATAAGTGTGATAGGGTAGAATTCTAGAGGCCTCTGAGCACTACTGGACCAACTCAGATGATCCCCAGAACTGCAGGACCTGAACAGTGCCACGTCCTCAGTTTCTCAAAGGTACTATCAGCTGAGACTGCAGGAGAGGGATATAGGGCTCTGAACACTGCTTAAAATATATTCTATGAGCAAATAGCTCATATTTTCAATATTAAAGGATGGCAATCTCCCCTTTGGTATTCTTTGTTATTCCTGATGGATAAAATGTAGAGGATTTATGGCTTTGGATCCATAAAGAGATGACTGTAAATTAGATAAAAATAGCAACATGCTCCCCTACCCCTGCTTGCAGATGTCAGGTCATCAGCACCATAAAGAAAGAGTCATGGTTGGGGCCGGAGAGATAGCACAGTGGTAGGGTATTTGCCTTGCACTCAGCTGACCAGGAATGCACCCGAGTTCAGTACCTGGCATCCCATAAGGTCTTCCAAGCCTACCAGGAGCAATTTCTGAGTACAAAGCCCGAGTGCCACCAAAGGTGGCCCCACACCATAAATAAATAAACAAACAAACAATGAAAAGGGGTCCTTGGAATGTAGATAATGAGACTTAATAGGCCATGGGAACTTATTTATGAGCATAATTTTAATGATTCTTTCTTTGTGCTATGATTTCCTTGGAATGTTTTCTCTTTGATCCATTATGCAGTGAGATCTTAAAGGATAAGAAGGATGCTAAGTCCAGGTTTGGAGAAAATGGCCTTAGAGAAAAAGAGAAAGGAATTGGGGAGAAGAATTCAGAGAGGCAAGGACATACAGGTGGTACAGGCAGAATCCCACAGTTGTAGCTCACAGGAGTGACAATGGTCATAACAACAGATAAACACTCCAGAAAAACTCAGAACAGTTCAAATGATACTGATATTCCTTCCATTAAGGCAAAATAAATAAGGTTTTAATAAGGTGAATAGGTCAACGTGAATGAAGTTTTATTCTAGATAGTAAAGAGTAGATGACTACATGAGTCTGAAGGATGGGAGGACAAAGATTATGAATGGATGGAATAAGTGTATGAAAGGATGGATGGAGTTAACGGGCAGATGGGGATGGTCAATGGTTTCCTCTTATTCCCTTATTAGAAAACAATTCAGTACCCTTCGATAAATCTACTGTCTTTAGTGAACTATTAGAAAATTCCCTCAATTATAGATGAGGTTACTACTGTCCCCTCTCTCCTATCCTCCTAGTTTCCTCTGAAGGGTGGTATTGCCCATTTTGGAAAACACTGGGTAAATGTACAGGTAAATGGCTAAATGATCACATGCAAGGACAACTTGACTGGGCATGCAAGTGGATGAAACTTAAGTGGATAAAAAAGATGCATGGAATGGTGAGTGGGAGTGGCCATTGTTACTTCATCTACATAAAGGCAGGTAACAGCATAGTATTTCACCATGGAAAACTGCATTATAAAGAAAATAGGTGAACATATTGTCCATTTGGAACATACTTGGCTGCCTTGTATTCTAAAATCAAGACTGTCTCTTGTGCTTCCTGGCCCTTTCCTTGGCAGCTATGTCCCAGATGGGTACACGGATTTACCTCAATCAGCCCAGAGGTGCAAAGCACCTAGTTAAAATACTCCACTGCTGCAGCTAAGAATGCACACTGATTAGCCAAGTACATCCCAGACCCAGCATCTCCACTCCACAGCAGCGCCTGATTAGTGAAGGAGGCAGTTCAATCAGCACAGCCTGCAGCTCCCAGCCAGGGCCTGGCACTGCCAGCTTCTCATGGGCCAACTTTTCAGGGTGTCTGGGGCAAACAAAGAGATATGACTGTTGCTGTCCTCTAGAAAGTCATCCCCACCTCACCTCCTGCCTGCCTCTCTGAGGCCTGCATTCTATTCTTAGTTGCTAGGCTCAGTTTCTTTGCAACCACTTCCTCCTTCACCCTCACAACACTTTGAAGCTGAAGTGATAGTTATTTCTACAACCAGCAATACTCTGGCTATAATCAGGGTCATGGTGCTGAAATCAGGGGGCCATGTGGTGGCAAGGGATCAAATCTGTGCCCCTGAACTATCTCCCTGGTACCAGAATTACTTTCTTGATGGAGACTTTTTAGCTCTCTGGGGCTTTTTTGTCCTTGACCTTCTTCTCCTTTGAAAGCTTGTCTTTATGTAACTCCCTCCCCCAATAAAACCTATTTCAGACCCACTCTTGCTTTCCCACATGAACCTTATTCTTCTTGAACTTCTTTAATGAGGCATCATATGTGGATCTGGATGTGGATTCAGGGCCAAAGGCATTTGATGATTTATTAATTGACCTACGGAATCTACTGTGTCTCTGTGGGCCCAAGCTAACAGGCCATTTCATTTATTACTCAGCAAAGTTTGACTTGATGAAGAAAGTCCTTCTTCAATTACTTCTTAAAGAAGAATTCCCTTTGGCTGTGCAAATCAACGAATCTTTATGAAATGCCAACTCTTAAGTCACGGACAGTTGGGTTGGGCAGCAGAGACAGAGGTGACCCACATCCTGTTCCCAGCCCAGTGGATGGGACAGGCCTGAGGATTACTGTCCTCTAGGTTGGGATCAGACAATACTGCCTTAGTTCTCCACAAATGACCACAAATTGGATGGCTTGAAACAACAGAAATTTATTTTCTCACAGTTTTGGAAGCCAAACGTCTGAAATTAAGGTGTTGGCAGGGTTTAATTCTTTCTGGAAGCTCTGAGGAGGAATTTGTTCCATGTCTTGTTCTTCACTCTTGGTGGTTTCTGGCAAGCCTGGAAATTCCTTGGGTTGTGCATTTACTCCTCCAGTCTCCATCTCCACCTTCCATGGTTGTCTTCTCCAAATTGGTATCAACACTTGCTCTGTTCTTTCTAAGGACATTTTTCATAGAGTTAGGATTCACACTGATCTAGGATAGATCTACCTTTATTTCCTCTGCAAAGACTCTTCTTTCAAATAAAGTCAAAATCAGAGATTCAAGGTAGACATACTCCTTTTGGGGACCACCATTCCATTGATACACCACTTTGCAGGGTGCAGAGATATGGGCAAGGGTGGGGAGGAGTGCCTCCTGTGTTTCATAGAGGATGACAGTGAAATCACACAATAGACAGCGTGGTATAGCTCTGAGAAGAGGTGGGAGTTGATGAGGAAGCCTCGTGGATAAAAGGTGTTCTGGAACAGGGGAGAAATGGCAGGGAACTAACTGCAGTGTAGCATAGCAAGGTCATGGAGAGTAACCAAATAGGGTAGAGAGGGAGGAAAAACCGGGCTTATGTGGGTTTGAGAGCCAACAAGGAGTGTGTTGAGAAAATTGGTTTTGCCAGTGGCTTGATGTGAACATTTTGTTCTGCTCAAATGTTCTTCTCTTTCAAATTTGTGCATTTCGTCTGCAATTGTGTATGCGTGTGCTATGTTTATGTGTGTGTGTGTGTGTGTGTGTG
>PVKC010004741.1:0-34913 GCA_004027635.1 Crocidura indochinensis
TTTTTTTTTTTTTTTTTTTTTTTTTTTTTTTTTTTTTTTTTTTTTTTTTTTTTTTTTTTTTTTTTTTTTTTTTTTTTTTTTTTTTTTTTTTTTTTTTTTTTTTTTTTTTTTTTTTTTTTTTTTTTTACTTTTTTGGGTCATACTCGGTGACACCAGGGGAATCAGAAATCGCTCCTGGCTTGGGGGACCATATGGGATGCTGGGGGGATCGAACCCTGGTTCATCCTAGGTTAGTGTGTGCAAGGCAAATGCCTACTGCTTCTGCCACTGCTCCAGATCCTCCCTCACTTATTCTACATGTGTTATCATATACATTATACATAAATCCAGATATGATCTGTGGGATACCTCACAAGTGTTTGAATAGCAAAAAGTGGGTAACATGGAGGATGGATTCAAAGTCATACTGAAAGCTTTCTTGCACACCTTAAAACTTTTCTTGTTGTGTTTCAAAGACCTGGAAAAGAATAGTACTGTAAGCTAGCATTGAGGTTAGTACAATGAAGATGTTTTGATTATGGGGAAATTCTAATGACTTCTGGAGTTGGTTGAAATCAGGAAGGCATAATGGGAAAGATGATTAGATTAGGATTCCAATGGGAAATATAATATAATGAAAACAGAGATAGTCTAGGAAACTCTACTGGGGACCTCTTTGAAGGACTATGTCCTACCACATTGGTATCAGACCCATATATCAGCAAAAGCCCCACAAACCCAAATTCAGAAACAGATACTCTTCTCAGGTATATGAAAAGTTCATCCACTTGAAATTTTGTTATTTTTATGACAGATAACTTGGATTAAAGAAAATATATACTTTTAAAGTGTTTTAAAGAAAGGGAGGTATATTAAGTAGAAAATATGGAATTCCAAGGAGGTAATTTTTGTTTTATACTTGTAGACCTCAGGAGACCAATACCCTGGAACTTGCCATATGATTATAATCTTCTGCTAGATAGGGCACATGCTCTCATGCCAGGTAGGAAGGTCATCCTACTTATCAGGACATCCACTGTATCCAAGGGGTATGCCCTACCAGTGAGTTTTGCCAAGCTAGATAAAAAAAAAGTGTTCAGAACAGTTTCTTTGAAGTGCTGACTCCTGAGCAATGTCCTTTTATAACTTTATTTTCTTTCTTATTTACAAGAATTGCCTCTAAGGCACTTTAAATTTTCATTTCCATTATTTTATTTTAGAATTACATCCTTCAGTTTTGCCATGTAAGGTTCTAATATCTCAGCCCTCTTCAGGCATGCAACTCCTGAAGTGTTCTAATAAATGTCATAGAGAAATGCAGTCAGGAGGATCTTCTGGGTTCACATATACACTCAAGTCAACAATAAAGCTAGCAGATGTTCACGAGAGAAGATCACTAGCTAAGGGAACTGAACTTTTAGAGTCCAGAGGGGAATCACTTGCCCTGACACTTCATCTAACCCTCATCCACCTCTGAAACTGTCCATGTACTGTTACCTATTCACAATTTATCCTTTCCCCATAATTCTTGCCTCTAATGCCTAGCCACAATTCCTCCTGTCTGACAAATTTACTAAATCAGCTTATTTCCCACTTTCATCAGATTTGTTCTCTCTGCATACACTCTCATCCAGTGTCATGAAAAAAAAAAAAAGAAAAATTATGAATTCCTGGAAGATCCCCAGGGCTGGCTCAGAACTTATTCTACCTCCTTTTCCAATTACCTCTCTCTGATTCAAGCTTGATCAGCTTCCCAAAGCCCACTCAGCAGGTCATCTGGACTGTTTCTCCTATTCCTTTCGACCGCCCCACGTTCCTCTGGGGCAAGATTCAGAAAGGAACAGAGACATGCTCTCATTCCTAATGGAAGCCTAAACACACCAGAGATGTCACTTTCATAAATTTCATTGGTTTTATGCAGACCCTTACAAATTCATTATAAAATATTACTCTATTAAACAAGTAAAGTACACCAGATCTTTTTAAAGAAGAGTAATAAAATAGTACTTGACTTATTAATACCAAAACAGTATAAAGATTCAAGCAGGTAGTAACAAGGTTGAAGAGAAAGTATGTTGAGTTGAAGATATTCCTAACACTATAGAAATAATAACATCTCCAAAAATACAAAATACATCAAAATCAAATTACATATCAGTTACTTATGCTGCCATCACAAACTACTACAAACTATGTGACTTTAAAAAAATGACAGAAATTTCTCCTCTCCCTATTTCAGGCTGCAACCTGAAACCACGGTGTCCACAGGATGGTAGTTTTTCATCCATGCCTCCACTGACCCCTCATAATGTTCTTTAGCTTTCAGCTGCATCATCATAATCTGCCTTTCCCATCTCAGGGTGCTCTAGTCCTATTCATTAGATTAGAGTCCACATTAATGGCTTAAATTGCATACTTAAGCCATCATCAACAACCCTATATTTACATAAAGTTATAATCACAGATGGTGGGAGTTAGAAAAGCAATATATTTGGTGGAAAGTGGGAGACACAATTTAAGCCCAACTGAGTATATCAGCATATACTTATTTGTGATGGAATGCCCTTTAGCTGTCAAAAAAGGGACTGTGAAACTTATCTCTGTTGTTAGAAGTCTGGATACAAGGGCAATGGACATTGTTGGGAAAGGGAGATGACTGAAAAAAACTGATTCCATCGTTTAGGAGTAGTAATAATATTATTTTTCTTGACTTAATTACATGGGTATATTCCATATAAAGTAGGCAAACATTCAGTTGAAAAAAATGTATATGCCAGATTAAAATTCATCCAGCTATCCATTTAGGAAATGTGCACTTTACTAAATGTGTAATATATTTCAATGCAAGTTAATTAGGACATAACGTTGTAAAAATATATTGATTGACATGGAAAGAGAGTTATGCTATATTACCGAATGGAAAAACATTAATTTACAAATCCATACTGCAATATAATTCCATGTGGAAGAGAAATATCTACATACATCTATTGAAGAAGATGGCTTGTGGGATAAAACAAACTGCTCTCACCACATCTTGGAGTGGAAAGACAATAATAAAGAATAATAAAATTCTTTTTTTTGTTTCAATTATTGGTGTTTTCTGATTTTTAAAAAAATAAATTTGCATTATATAATACTGCTGTTAAGTTTATTATATAATTCTTTAAATTTCAAAAAAGAATTAATCAATAACAAAGAATAGGAGGTTGGTCCCGACCTTATTACAAAATATAATGTGAAAAGATTAGAATAGTAAGTTTAATTTAAAAAGTTAATTAAAAGGAAGCATTGAGGGAGCCGGGAGGTGGCGCAGGAGGTAAGGTGCCTGCTACCTTGCCTGCGCTAGCCTAGGACAGACCACGGTTCGATCCCCCGGTTCCCATATGGTCCCCCGTGCCTGCCAGGAGCGACTTCTGAGCGCATAGCCAGGAGTAACCCCTGAGCGTCACTGGGTGTGGCCCAAAAATCAAAAAAAAAAAAGGAAGCATTGATAAAAAATTAAAGATAAAAATTAATTAAATATAAAAGAAATCAAAATAAAAAGTAATTAATAAAAATTAAACATTGATTAAAAATTAATTTCAGACTAGGAAAGGCTTTAACTAAGGAAATGGACAATAGATGACATCCTAGAGGATAGATTATTTTTCTTGATTTAAGCTTAAAACAATTTGAAGTCAGAAAAATCATAAATAACACTGCAAGATACATTTCAAAGAATGAAAATTTTTCTGATAAATGTTGCAAATGAAAGGTCAAAATTCTTAATATATGAAATACTATTACACTGTAATAAGGAAAAAAAACTATTGTCTCAAAAGATCGGGACAAATAGGCAAATAGAAATTCACTAAGGGGAATGTGAGTGTTTTGCTTATGACTGAAACTCAACTATAATCATGCTTGTAATCATGGTGCTTACATAAAGATTAAAAAATAAACAAATAGGGGGGAGCAAAAAATAAACAAATAAATAAATAAGAGCAAAAAAAGAGAGAGAAATAAAAAAAATCCATAAAATTTTACTTTATGGCGATTTTTCACCTCACCAGTAATCAAAGAAAAGTCATTTTAAAGGGCCGGTGAGGTGGCACTAGAGATAAGGTGTCTGCCTTGCAAGCGCTAGTCAAGGAAGGACCGAGATTCGATTCCCCCCGCGTCCCATGTGGTCCCCCAAGCCAATGGCAATTTCTGAGCGCTTAGCCAGGAGTAACCCCTGAGCATCAAAGGGGTGTGACCAAAAAAAGAAAGAAAGAAAAAGTCATCTTAAAACAATGAGATACTATTCTTCCTATCAAATTAGACATAATCAGGAAGTACAATCATCAAGGCTGGAATAACAGCATAATTTAAGAATTTGTAAACACTGATGCTGGAAATATCTTGAGCTTTCTATGATTCTTCATTTTTACTGCATTCAGCCCACAGTTGCTTTGATGCTTTATAGTAAATATTGGTCAATCCATTTGATTTCACAAATAATTTTTTGCTCTTCTGATTTTTGGTTGGTCTGACAATTGTTAGTGCAGCAGCCAGAACCGCCAACCACAGACTCAAGGTCAAGAAAATGACATCATTGGAAATCAACTCAAGTGTTCAGCAACTACTTACTGTACTGGTAGAGAAATAATAAGTGATGGTTTATCTCCTAATACATCTAAGAGTATGTAATAAATCACTTGCATGACTTGATGAATAAATTACCAAAATGTCTTATATTGAGACTGCTTTCAAATTGTTTGGAGTGGGTATGTGAGAAATAAGTGATAAACATGGCAAAGCTCCAAAACACTTTTCATCATCACTGGCTAAATGCCACACTCAAGGGATACAGCTGACCAGATAAAACTGCTTCATCTGTTCATTAATCTAAAGAGCATGTAGGGCATCAAGGATAATGAGAGGAGTGGGAATATTTAGATAATGGACCAGGCTTTTCTGTCAAGCAGGTAGAATAGACGAGTCAACTTAGTGAGAAGTGTTTGAGAAGAGTTGCAGCTGCTCAGATGGAAATGCTGTTTTTCATTGGACACCTCAGCAGCTCTTTGCCTCTTGTTTTATCCCTGTTGATGACACCATTTCATTCATGGTCAGGTAAGAGTTTAGGACTTATGGTCATGTTTACTTTCTCTTTCTCATATGCCTACATCAAATATCTCAAGAACAAGGGTATATATTAATAAATATATAATGTCGCATCATTTAATTTTGGGACTTAATATATACTATAGTATATATCCATAGTACATAATCTATATGTTTTCTTCTTTGGCGTTTTGTTTTTATTTGCAGCCACACACAACTGTGCTCAGGCTTACACCTAGCTCTGCACTCAGAAATCATTTCTGATATGGGTTAGAAAACCATAAATGGTACTGGGGATTGAATTCAGTCAGTCCTGGGGTAAGGCATGTGCCCTTCTCACTATTCTATCTTTCCAGACCCAAAAATATGTTTTCAATGTCTTTTAAGTTTTGTTTTTGACCACAAAATCATGCTAAACATTTAAACTACACACAATTAATTCATTCATGTTATATGATCATATGCAAATGTGTATTTATAAAAACAATATTTTCCCTGTTATTGCTGCTATTGCTATTTCTGTGATATCTGGGGCATCATATATTTGGCTACAGCGCTCATGCATTCTTTTTAGCACCTCAGAGGCCATATAATTGTGATGTCAGAAATCACAGTCAGTACTACCAAGGATCAATCTGTAAAATAGGTATTCTGCCAATAAGTTACATCTCAGGGACCCGAATAGATGTATGTGCTTACTAGCTGTCCTTAAGTGTTTGTTGACAATAACTCAACTCTTGGGGACTCAGTGTAAGTAGTGGAGCAAAGAAATTGTATGAAATAAATAGCTGGCCTATGAGACCACTGCCCAGTTGACCCTACAATTTGGACAATTCATGTGTGTTCACCTGTTTCCATATTTGCTTGTTTGCCTCATTCTCTGTGATCAACTTCTGCTGGATCAATGGTGCCAATGCTGGCTTTAGACAATAGTTATTTTGAAAAATACAGAGGATGGTCACAATATAAAATCACG
The DNA here is from genome assembly GCA_004027635.1 of Crocidura indochinensis. Taxonomy (NCBI): domain Eukaryota; kingdom Metazoa; phylum Chordata; class Mammalia; order Eulipotyphla; family Soricidae; genus Crocidura; species Crocidura indochinensis. Next base: position 6,044 of record PVKC010004741.1, read on the forward strand.
AATGTTCCATATTCACTTAAGTACCAGAACATTAGCTTAGCATTCAGATGGCAGACACAATTTGATAGGCTACTCCCTATATCTATATTAAAGAGACCAGGTAAAAGACTGAACAATTTGTGCTTTGGGAAATTCCAAGTTCATATTATTTTCCCTGGAGATATCATATTTTGTAACCTGTGAGTACAAGAGAATAATTCAGTTTTCAGCTTCTTCTTCATAAGCAGCTAGAATCCAGTGGGCTTTTCTCCCTGCTGCACCATAATTAGTCAGGGAAGACAAGTAGGATCTAGCCATACCACTATCCTGCCTCTTTAAAGAGGCAGTAATGTCCACCACTGAATCTTTCATTAGGCCTCTCTATTCTTTCCTTTCATGTGCTCCAAGAAATTTCTTCCTTCCAGAAGCCCAAGGCAGGAGGAGAATATGCCTAAAAAGAAGCTATAGCTAACTTTTGGGGGGCCTCCCAAGTAGTGCTCAGGAGTACAGTATGCCACCAATGATTGTTGGTCAACCCAGCCTATGATTCTATGCAAAGGCCCATGAAGATGATTCTATTTGGGTCCTGCTATGACATGGAAACCAGGGCCACCCCAAAGGTGGCCAGGCCTTCTAACCTCTATCTGGAGGCATTTGAGAACCATGTAGCACCAGGAATCAAATTCAGTAGAAATGAGCCGTAGTCATTATACTCTCTCCTGGCCTCAGTTACCATTATCTTTTAAACCTTATCTCAGAAGTGACAACACTCTTGGCTCCCAGGTTATTTAAAAGACAAAAAGTTGCCTGTGAAATTTGAATTCTGCTACCTTTTATTCCCCCTTCTAGCAACAAGTACTATACTTTTTTTTGGGGGGGGGGTCACACCCGGCAGCACTCAGGGGTTACTTCTGGCTTTACACTCAGAAATTGCCCCTGGCAGGGTCGGGGGACCATATGGGATGCTGGGATTCAAACCACGGTCCTTTTGCATGCAAGGCAAATGCCCTACCTCCATGCTATCTCTCTGGCCCACAAGTGCTATACTTAATGGCAGGCAAAACATTAAAGGCAATTCTATTACAGTTAAGAATAAGATAAGTTTACACTTGTCGCGCAAACAATACAACTATCTATAGTTCTAAACAATTTAGTAAAACAAGAAAAATAAAAAGTGAAATATAAAAACAAAAAATATATAATTTGGGCCAGTGAAATAGTGCAGTGGCTAAAATTTTATTACTGGTGCCTCTTTTGGTCCCCTGAGAGCAGAACCAGAAAGATTGTGGTCCAGAAAGGCAAGCTAGTCCCTAGCCCATGCCCTGTATAACCCCTTTCCCTTAAGCATTTAATACCTTGCTCCTAGATAAAGTTTTATCTCTAGGAAATAAATATGACAAAATGGTGACATGTCACTTCTAAGATCAGATATAAAAGATAAGTGTGGCTGGGGTCAGAGTGCAGCCCTTAAGGTTCCAAGCATGTTTGGATGAATTTGATATCCCTGACCCTGTAGCATCACCTTCTTGGGCATTAAATCATAGGTCTACTTGGCAAAAATCAATGGTGGAGCCTCTCAGGCACTACTTGGGAGGCCCAAAAGAGTTGATTGTGGCTTATTCTACAGTATGTTCTCCAGGCCCCCATAGCAAGAAATTGATAATGTCTTCGGTCAATAAAATAGAGGATCTACAGTTGGTCATATGAGAGGGATTGGGAGTGGACCTACCCTAGTTCATCCTTAAGATACCATAACTGATATGACAAGTGATCTCAGTCTTTTGAGGTATCTTGATCCAGAGGCTCCCAGAGATTCTTTGCCTAAGTTTCTAAACCATAGAAATGGAGCTGAAAATAAACAGTTCTTGTTTGGAGTCATTTTTATGCAATTTTTATTATCCATAATAACACTCACATAAACATTTAATTCCTGTAACCATCATCACTTCAATGTTATTTAGCTTCTATCAACACTTAAAAGAAATGATTCATGGCCTCTGACTATTGAAGGTCCCAAGAGAGTTAGGTTCCTCAGAGTCTTACTTGCACTCTTTATTGACAATTTTGAGGAATTGTTGGTAAGAAAGTAGGTGCATTCAATGCAATAAAGAACTAATGGGTGTCTTTATTGAGCAACCAGCAATTTCCTATGTTTACAACCTCTTGGGGAATGGCCTGAAACTTCCCTGGCATAGCCACTTGATTTTTGTGGCCAAAAGAAGGCTGCTCCATCTCTCAGACCTGAACTCTTGTTAGTCCAGCCTGGAAGACCAACGAATAAAAACATTTCCACTTACAAGTTTAAAAAGAGAACTCTAAATCTCATGGGATCTTGAATCACTTGATCTTCTGGGTAAGTTTCTTGGGCAACAGAGGAAGCTGAAAAAGTCTGGGGGAGGGTTGGTTAAAAGAATCAAATTAAACATTAATTATATTAATTATCGATTGCTACATAAAAATTACCCAAACTTAGCAACTTAAAACAACAACTTGGAAACTTTGAAGTGCTTCAGATCTGAAAATGCTTACTGCAGGACCTGGCAGCTCTCAGCACACAGTGGCTATTATTATCATCCATCATCCGCATTCCCCCTAGTGCTTAGCTACAAGAAGGCCAGCATGAAATCTTGGATAGAACATGAATCAGACAAATCTAGACCCCAGTTCCTGTGCTATCATCTATTATCTCTATTCTCTACTTCTTCAGGAAGGAGTACAAGAGAACAGTACATTGCTTCAGTCAGAAAGTCTTGAATAGTATATGACATTATGTTGAGAAATCCAAGGATCATAAACACACACACACAGCTGGATGCCAAAACCATTTTAAAATCAGAGTTTCTTCTCTGGATGTCACTGTTGGGTGAATGGGTAAAAGACAGATAAAGTTATTCCAGAGATTCGAGTCTTCCTATGGGGTAAGTGTCGTTAGTGCTTCTGCTCATATCAGCTTTCGGGTAAAGTTTATACATTGAGTGCTATGGCCTATAAACTGTGGACTGAAAAATTTTCCAAGCTCTCAGTTCATAGAAAAGCTGATAAGGTTCCTTGGAAAGAGGCTTTATTGCCCTGCTATGGCCTGAATGCAAAGTTGTCTGCATATTTGTGGAAGGGTACTTTCATTGTTTTGGTAATAGTATGAATTCAGAGTAATACATTTATTTTAGTATAAATGTGCTATAAGATATAATTATTTGACATAGAATTGTTTATTTCATTTAGAATGTGATTTTCCAAGTTGTTGACATAGAGTTACAGGCATACAGTGTTCCAATCCCATTACCGGTGTAAGCAAGGATTCCTTACTGCCCACCCTTCATCCTGTCATCTTGGTGGAACAAAATCTTTTTGTTTGGGGGCCAAACTCGTTAGTCATTATTCCTGATCCTGTGCTCAGGTATTATTCTTGATATACTCAAGAGACCAGATGTAGTGCCAGGGAATAAACCCAGGTCTTCCACATAAAAGACAAATACCCTGCCTGTTATATCTTACTTGTGTTCTGAAGGACACATTTTTTCAATTTTTTAATTTTTTCCAGGGGAAAGGCCACACATGGAAATGCTCAAGTCCTGAGCATACTCCTGGGTCAGTATTCAGGAATATTTGCTGGTGGTGCTTGAGAGATCATATGGAATACTAGGTATCAGACCCAGGTTGGTAGAATTCAAAGCAAGAGTCCTACTCATTATCACTCTGGCCCAAGACACACTTTTTAAAAATAACTTTTCTTTTGACCAAAGTGGATTACAAATCTTTCACAGTAATATTTTAGGTACATAGTGACATTGAATCAAGGGCATTCCCACCACCAATGTTGTCCTCCCTCCATCCCTATTCCTGGCATGCATTTCATATCCTCTCCTTTGCCCCTGGGCTGCTAGCATAAGTGGTCCCCTCTGTATAGATTGGGTATCGATTCTGTTGTTGTTGGCTTTGGATTTGGTGTTTAAGTCTGATCATATTTTATTTCTGCGCAATGTTCATACAACTGTTTAGTCTTGGTACCCACCATTATTTCCCACTCAATTTATGAGGCAAAACAAGATGGTTCAAGTTATATGATTCTCTTTGAAGAAAAAAAAGGGAGGGCAACAATTGACAAAGCAAAAAATGGGAGGAGTCCTTGTAGAGGCTGTAAGTATCAATTTAAGAGAAGAAACGGAAAAAGGAAGAAAAACATAACTATACAGAAAAAAAAACAAAAATCATCACAGCAATAAAGACAACAACCAAACAATAACCATGGTTCCAAAATAAAAACAAAACAAAGCAAATAAAAACAACAAATGAAAACAAACCAAACAAAAACAATAACAGAAAAAATTAATTTCTGTTTCTTTTTTATTTTTTGCATAGGCACAGTAAATATTGGGGAGATTAGAAAGGGAATACCCTTGGCCTAAAAGATACAGGTTTTCTCCGCCCTTGAAGTATACTGTCATGGGAATAACTACAGGCTCCATACATGCTCTTTAACTCTTCCCTAGGTCCTTTTGTGGTGTCTGGAAACTTTCTGTTCAGTTGTGGATGATAAAATCAGGCCTCTGTAACTAGAGATATTGATATTTTCACAGGTCATAAGATGGAGCCTAGGATGGAATCTTTCTTTATGGTTCTAGAAGTTCTGTTATATCACTGTTGTTTAATCAGCCTTCTGTAGATGGTGGTCTTGGGTTTTGCACAGATCCTAGGATGAAGCCTAGGATAGAGTCTTTCATTATGTTTCCAGAAGACCTGCTCAGTTGTAGTTGTCTCAGTCAGACCTCTGGAATTAGAGATCTTGGTTGTTGTACAGATCCTAGGCCAAAGCTTAGACTAGGTCTTCTTTATTGGTATAACTTCTGCCTAGTCATGGTTGTCACAGTCAGTCTTCTGTAGTTAGCAATCTTGTCTTTTGCACAGATAAAAGGATGACATGTCTTCTGATTTCATCTTATCTTTAGCTGGTGAGGTAAGACAACCTGCTCTTAAATTAAGTTGTTGCCATTTCCTCATTGTCAGGATGTCATATCAAAACTGGTGCATCTTGGTGTCAGAGCAGTATTAAGAATGTCCCAGAGGGAGTTTGGTTCCTGGAGTTGTTGCAGAGAACTTGTCAATTATATGTCTGAGATCTAGGGTTCAGGGTTGGACAGTCACTGTCTAATCACATGAGTCTAAGTTGGACCACATGACATATGTTCAAGGTGGGAGGTGCCCCAGTATTGTAAAATGTATGGGTTCTTATCCCTAGTATATAGAGCTTGTTTCTATATGTAACATTTCCCCCTTTTTAGTATGCCTTTGCAAAAAAGAAATGGTGCTATATTATATTGCTGGTGCATTTGGGGGTGAGAGTGTCAGGCTCCATCATCTCTCAAACTCAACAAGACCAGGGTGTGTGATGAAAATATGCCCTGGAGTCCACCATCCCCCCAAGAAAATCCCAAAATACAATGGGGAAACCTATATTTCCTTTATATGTAAGTTTAAGACCTCTTTAATACTACCTTTTAATCTGTTAACCTCTTAACCTGTTAACCTCTTAACCTTATCCCCAAATATAAGGTAGTCTCCTATATCACTTTGATTCCTTAATTACTTTTAAAACTTAATTTTTTTTATTTTTTCCTTTATATATATGTGAGTATATATATATATATATATATATATATATATATATATATGTGTGTGTGTGTGTGTGTGTGTGTGTGTGTGTGTGTGTGTCTTGTTTTTGTTTCCTTCTCTTCCTTAACTTCACCTGTTTTGGTTCTGCTTGGTACAAAAACCTACAAGAAAATGTCTTGCCTGGGATAAAAGTTCAGGTCAAAACCAGGATACAGACACATTTTTTAATTTAAATTGCTGTGGCCTGGTTTCATGCTTATAGTATTGTTGACTTCAGTGGGTTAGATATAAACATATACCTCTAGAAGTCAAGGAAATAGTAAAAATAGTAGGGCACTTGTCTTGTACAAGACTGACCCAGGTTCAATCATGAACATCTTGTATAGACTTCTGAGTCATCAGGAGTGATTCCTGAGTACAGACCTGCTAATAACTCTGAGCATTTTCAGATGTGGCTCCAAAAAATCATGAAACAATAAATCATAAAATGAATACATCTATTTTATACCCAGATGAGTCCAAGGACTTTGACATCCACACCTAAATTTCCTCTGGCCACCTCTTGCTTCTCCCTCCATTTTTCTACTTTTCTATAATCTTCATTTTTATAATTTAGTTCATAGGTTGCCCGACCTTTCATAAATTTCATAACTTTCCTTGTCTTGTTAGTCTGTATGCCACTAAATAGTAATAATATTGGTATGCATCCTTGTCTTCTGACATTTTGATTAACATGAGATCCTCCAATTTCATCCAAGTTACAACAAATTTTATTATTTCATCATTACTACGGCTGCATAATATCCTATTCTGTAAATATACCACAGCATCATTATCCATTCACCCATTGTCAGATACCTAGTTGTTACCTTATTTTGACTATTTAAGTGCTTCACTGAACCTAAGTGTGCATATATCTTTTTGAATGAATGTTTTGTCATAGATATCAAAATGAGGAATTATGGTTCATATTGAGTCTATTGTCTTACATTTTTTAGCATTCTCCATACTGTTTTCCATAGGGACTAACCCAGAAACATTCCCACCAGCAGTGAATGAAAGTTCCTTTTTATTGTATCTCCTCCAATATTAGTTTTTTCTGTTCTCTTCGATTATATGCCACTCTCACTGGTGTGAGATGATACCTTATTGCCATCTCAATTTGGACTTCCCTGATAATAAGAAATGATATATCAATTCTTTTTCTGTCCACTCATTTTCTCTCCCCATTTTTATGAGGCTATTTGATTTACTATTGTTGATCATTGTGAGTGCATTGTACAGCTTAGTTATGAATGGTTTTGTGATGTTCATTTATTTTAATTTTTAGCATGGTCAATTAATAGCACCACAGTGAAACATGGGTTTCTTATGCCTTCAGGTGCTAGTTAGAGAGATTCAGCCACAAAGGGCTCCAGGAGGAGTTCCTGGGAGAGGCCTCATCCCAGAGTGGGAATCCACAGAGAGTGAGAGCCCTCATTAGGGGTCAGGGTTAAGTATAATGGGTAAATCTTTGTCCCCATTAGAAGAGAACAAAATGGTGGCCACTCCTTACTTTCTCACATAGATGTTCCTAAGTACCTGGGTTTTATAAATGTCCACAGTCTTTCAGTGGGAAGGTTGAAACATTTGGAAAATGCAGAGTTTTAAATTTTTACAATAGAATTTAGTCATTTTTAAAAAACATTTTTGGGCAGCAAAGTTGACAGCCAGCTGTCATTAACACACTGAGCTGGGGATCTGCCAATGCAATTGTGAACCTGTAGTTATGTCTTGTAGACTTGTCTAGGAGGAGTGAATCTCCTGTCAGATTTCTGAAAGAAATTTTTTTACCCACAACAGAAGGCCACTGTCAGACTTTTCAGCTGATAGTTTAAGTATAGCCCTTGGAATATGAACAAGAAGCTGAACATCATAAAAAAAGAACTCCATACCATCTCTGCCCACGATGAAAATTATCTGCTCACCTCACAGTTGAGAAAAAATACAACCTCCTGACAGGATAAGACCTGATGGCCTTCTTTTGTAAGGCCCAACCCTGTGAGGCCTATAAGCTCTCCTCACTCATCAAGTTTGCAGAGGCATTTATTTGAATTACCGATTTCCCTTTCTACATGACTTACTTAGATCAACAGACTTCTTAACAAATTCCTGTCTTAGTTTTTCTTTTGGCTTTCCACTCACTGAGAGGTCACCCTATTGGTGAAAAAACCTCTTGGCAATAAATTTCTAAAAATTAAATGATAATTTTCTTTTTATTGAGGGTTTGGGACTGATAATAAATGTGCACTATGGAGGCCACAGTAATATTCCTGATTGTAGGAATGCAAAACAATATATATTTACTGGGGAAGAATCAGCTTTTATTATGAGGTAAGAAGTGATTTGAAGATCCCAGTTTCACATACCTAATGGCAATAGTTATAATATCAATATTTAAAGTCTAATGTTTTCACTTAGATAAAATGTCCATTATTCTAAGTTCATTTAACTCTACTTTAACTCAGTGTGTGTGTGTGTGTGTGTGTGTGTATGTGTGTGTGTGTGTGTTCAAATAAATGAAGCAGTTGGTATGGGTATATCAGTTTCATTACAAAAAAGAAACCATAGAAACTTTTGGGGGTGCCAGGCCTCAAACATTTAAATTATTCACTTTATCACTGAGATACATGTCTTCTCCTAGACATTTTATTCTTTGTGTAACTATTTGGGTCATATTTTTTCCAAAACCCCTAGAATCATACCAAAGCTTTTGGCTGTTCATTTGGAAAAGGCAAACATTTGATGTTTTCTAATGAAACTGGGTGCTGAGGAAAGAATTTTGCAGTGGGTTTGACCAATTATGAAGAAGAAGAAGAAAAAAACCCAAAATATCTTTCTGGGAGCTAGAAAGTAACACAGTAAATAGAATGCTATGTGTCCTACAGGTTCAGTCCCTGATATCCTATATAGACCCCCATGTACTGCTTGGAGGAATTCCTAAGTGCAGAGGCAGGAATATTTCCCTGAGCACCACAGAATGTGGCTAAAAATCAAAACAAACACATAAAAAACCTATTTACTTGACTATAAAAAGTTATACAACTCATGCTCATTTACATTCCAGCCCTTGCTACAACAAAAAGAGACAAAATAACTACAATTACTACAAAATTCAAAACCAAACGCTAACCTACATAAAATTCTTATCAGTTTTTGCCCCTTAATTTGTATGTTTTATGTGGAGAATAGGTCTTGTCTCAGAGATAATTATATTCAATTCAAAATAAGCAATTTTTTTGTTCCACCAAGATGTTAGTAATTACCATAAACATATCAAAGGGAAGTGTTTTATTACTTTATGTTTTATTTATTGGGAAAGGGATTAGGTCATTCTCGACTTTGGGCTTACTCCTGGCTCAGTGCTCTGGGATTCAGAATACCACTTGAAGAGGCTTTTTTTGTTTCACTTCATATTCTTGCTTCTTTATAAAAATTTAATTGGTCATATACCTTAAGACCTGTCTTAAGATATTCAAACTTATTACATTGATCTGAGCGTGTGTTCTTATTCTAAACCATGCTGTTTTGATTAATAATTTTTTTGTAGTACAGTTTAAAGTTGAGGAAAGTGATGCCACCCACTTCTTCTACCCAGTTGTATATTATGCCAAATTTCTTTTCTTTTTAAGGAATGTTTTTATTCCATATATTGTACATATGCACACACAAACATGTATCAGTTTTTCCACTTATCCATTGGAAGACATTTGTCTCACTTCCACCTACTGTGATTGTGATTTTTGCTGCTATGAATGTGGGAATACAAAGTTTACTTTGAGACCTGCTTTATATTCCTTTGGAATTCAAAAGTGAAATCCTGGATCCTGGGACAATTCTAATTTTAATTATCCAGGGAACTATTATACTGTTTCCAGGAGTGAGTGTACAATTTTACATTGCCATCAATGATCAACAAAGTTTCTAACATCTCCATATTGTATAGACACTTATTTTCTACTTTCCAGAGGTGGTAGTATTGTAGTTTTTGGTTTTTGTTTTTTATTACAGTTTTAATTGTAATATCTCAGAACTTCTTGTTGTTTTATTTTAAATATATTTACTGGAGTGACTTTTAGTAAAAGATAAAGGCAGGGGCAAGAGTACAGTGGTTATGGCTTTTGCTGTGCATGTGGCCAAACTGGGTTTGCTCCCCAAAACCCCATTTGGTCTCTTGAGACTTCCAGGAGTCATTTCTGATCAAGAGCCATTATTAAGACCTGAATAATGCTTTATGTGGCTCCCAAATTAAAATGAACTCAACAAATTACTGCTTTTTAATTGTGTTAATGACAAACGTAAGGAAAAAATGCAGCAAAAATTTAAAATAATTCCAATTTCTTGTAAAGAAGACTTTCGATTTTCTTTTTTAATTTGGGGTAACACTGGCTGCTTACTATCTGCACCCTTCCCACTTGGTAACTTTAGTTCTCTAAGTCCTATAAGTCCAAGAATATGTTTTTATTGTCTATTCCATGACTTTGCTTCTTTATCTACCACATATGTATGACACCATCTGACATTTGCCTTTCTCCTTCAGTATCTCCCTAATGATTAGTAATAAATCAGTATTGAACTGATTTTCATATGCTTTCAGATCATTTGCACAGGTTTTTAGAAAAATATTTTCAAGTTTTTTGCACATTTTTAAATCAGCCCTTTTGTTATAGAACTGTAGAGACTAAATATTCTGGTTATTTGTCTTATGTTAGATATTTTGCAAATATTTTCTCATATTCCACAGTTTGCCCTTTCATTGTTGGCTGTGTATTCGGGGCAGTTTTTAATTTTGATTTAGGCCAATTTTCTACCCTTTCTTTAATTTTCTGTGTTCCTATATCATATTCAAGAGAACCAGGAATGTGACTTAATGCTAAATGCATGCATAAAACCAGAATTGATCCCATGAACTGAAAAAAAGGGTTTATTTAGGGAGAAAAATGATCATCTCATACCCAAGAAAACATTGCCAAACTCAATGTCATGAAGCTGTTAGTTACATTCTTGAATTTTCAATCCACTTTCGATGATATTTTGGTGTATACTATACATAAAGGTCTAATAACACTATTTTATATGTGGACATTCAATTTTCCCAATACCATTTATTTATAAAAACTATTCTGTACCCTTTGACTAGTCTTGGCACCATTTTGAAAATTATTTAACTGTACATATGAGGGGAACTTTTATCTAGTTTTGAACTCATTGTTCTAGTCAATTATGTTTAATTGACCTATAGCTTTGAATACACTTTAAAATCATGAAGAATAAGAACTTTACACTTCTTTTTCAAGATTGTTTTGGTGATTTAAGATTCCTTTTTATAAAAATTCTGTATATTTATGGGGGCCAGGCGGTGGCGCTGGAGGTAAGGTGCCTGCGCTAACCTAGGACAGATCACGGTTCGATCCCCCAGTTCCCCATATGGTTCCCCGTGCCTGCCAGGAGCGACTTCTGAGCGAATAGCCAGGAGTAACCCCTGAGCATCACCAGGTGTGGCCCCAAAACCAAAAATTCTGTATATTTGTGGGTATTTTTTAATTTAAAATAATTTCATTTGGAAATTTATTGAGTTTCAATTTTAATCTGTAGATCACCTCAGTATTATTGATATCTTAACATCGTCTTCCAATCTATGAGCATGGCACTTTTTATAATTTACTTATGTTTTTGCAACATGTTGCAGTTTTTAGTGCATATCTTTTATGTTCATAGATAAATTCATTTAAACATATTTTAATTCTTTGATTCTATTATAAATTCAAATTTTGTATTTTCTTTTCAGATTTCTTATCATAATTATCCAGAAACACAACTGATTTCTGTATCGTGAAACTGCTAATTTTGTTTACTAAATTGTTTCTATGAAATATTTAAAATTTTCTATATTTAAAATCATTTAGTCTGAAAAATGAATATTTTGCTACATTCTTTCCAATCAGATGTGTTTTATTTCTTATCAATGATTGTTCTGACTATAACTTTTAATTCTACTTTGAATATATTCGTAGTGTAGTCATCTGGTCCTAGATTTTGTTTGTTCAAAGTTGTTCACTACCAATTTAGCATATTTACTAGTTACAGGTTCAGATTTTCTACTTAATTTTTTGTTTTGTTTGTTTGTTTTTGAATGTTTAATTTCTTTTTAATGTAGTTTTAATGTAGTTTTTAATATAGCTTTTTTAATTAATAAAACTAATTCTGCCAATACATAAAACCAATTGTTGGCTAATAAATTTTTTTAGAAATCACCTAGTACTAAAGTACTTCCTTTCACTTTTAAAAGTTCATCTACATGGAGATAGATCATACAAATACTATGGTGTATACTGAACTGCAGGTCCTGAGATTATGAAACTTGCCTTATTTGTCCAGAAGCTCAGGTTTGAGACCTTAGAGTCAGAGACTAATTTTTCATTGCAAGTAAGGTTGCATCCTTAGAGCTTCCGTGATATTCTCTACTCATTAGATAGTACTGGAAATATACAAAAGCGGATACAAAAAAAAATAATAACAATACTAAGCCAAAGCAATGCTGATAAAGAGGAATTAATTATCCCAAGAATCTGCATCTCTTTTAAAGACAAGAAAAAACATAAAGGGCAATAGATAAATCCCACCAGTACAGGTGAATAATGATCATAAGGGTAACATTGAATGTGTTTGAAAATAATTGTAATTACCTGGACCCAATACTTATCAAATGCACCTGGCATCTGCTGGACATAGTACAAACATGGTTTCACTTTACTTTTGACAACATCTGCAAGATTGCTGTACTTAGCCCATTTACAGATGAAAGTCTGAAGCTCTTGGAGGCCTCAGGGCAAAGCTGCTACACCTCCTTATCTTCCTGAAGAGAGGGAATCAAAGAAAGAAGGTGAAGAAAATGCAAGTAACTCAGAGCTATAAGTGATTTATTCAGATGACCTAACATAAACAAAGACCTTACAGAACATAAAAACAAACTAAAGGCTTAAAACATAATTTTTGGAACTCTTGAGAGTAGTGTCAGCTAGAGCCTTCATTCATCTAACAGGAAACAAGCATGCCCTTTTGGGGTCAGACAGTGTCTACATAGAGAGCCAAAGCTGGCAATTATAGATTTCAGCTACCAGTCATCCTGCAAAGTCCTTTGTGAAGTGGATTGTAGAAATAACACTGGAAATCAGAATCACAAGTTGCTGGGGAATGACACAGATACATTAGTTCCCTCCAAATTAAAGCACACTCTTCATGCTCTAAGCTCCAAAATTCATTTTCCAGTAAAGGTCAAGAAAAAACAAACACTACTTGAATTGAATTATTAATCCACCCATCAGTTACTGGTAGTGACAGAGGCAGGAAGACTTTTCAAGCAACTGAAATTAGCTTGACAGGGTCCCTTCATCTTTAATATCTTTAATCAGTAACTCCCCTTGAAGAAATGTTTTATTTATCATTAGAAGAATGATGCCAAGTTGGCATCTCTTTTATTCCCCAACTGCTTTATCTCATTCTTTTAAGCTGCATATCCAGCAAACAAAACCCTAGTCTCCTAAGATGATGGATTTCGGTTGAGTTTATAATTGTATTAATACTACAGTGACTGTCCACATTCTAAAGTGGATCCCTGAAGCAAGATCAATAAATGAGATAAAAATTGGACTTCTTGTTTGTAAGTTTGGAAGTGAAGATTGGTACAGATATCAAGAGATCAGTTTTTTCCTTTAACCCACCATTGCTAGGAGAGGCTCCAGAAGGTAGAAGGGACTTGGTAGATTGAAAGAAAATATTTGGACTTCCAATTCTGCAAGAATTAAGAAGAGACCAAAACATTTATGAAACCTCTTACAGTTATCACTAATAATAATTTTTCTTCTGTAGCTTTGAACAATTCACATTGTCAACAATTCACTAAACTTATAGTCAACATTTTTTCACAGTACATATTGCTTATTACATTTTCAAGTTTCTTCCAGCTCTAACAATTACATAAGGATTTGGAGTGATAGTGCACTTGGTCAAGTGTCTTGCATACAGTCCATCCAGTTTTTTTCCCATCCAGGTTTGATCCCCATCACCACCTATGATTCCCTGAGCACTATGAGAAGTGATTCCTTGGTCACAAAGGCAGGAGTAAAGCCAGATTACTTCTGGATATAACCCAAAGACCAAACCTTAATAAAAAAAACATATTAAATAAGTACTGGAGAGATAGTACAGAGGATAGGTGCTTGCTTTGCACACAGTCAATTCAAGTTTGAGCACCAATACCCCATATGATCCCTGAATACTGCCAGAAGTGTACCCCATACACAGAGACAGGAGTAAACCCTGAGAATAGTGTGTGGCCTCCAAATAAAAATGATAAATAAATAAAAATTAAATGGTGGTACATTTAATGTTTTAGTCCAATACATATTTTCAGCTCTTGGTATAACATAAAAATGCTTTCTGAGTTAATATAAAACTATTTAGGAATATAAGCTCAGCTGTCATCAAGAAACCACTTATAGGGCATGATTGAGCACATATTTAATAACTTTTCATTTGTTTTATCATAAGAATGAAGGTGACTGGAGCAATAGCTCAGCAGGTAGGGTATTTGTCTTGTATGTGGTTGACCTGGGTTCAATACCCAGCATCCCAAATGGTCCCCCAAGCCTGCCAGAAGTAACTTGTGAATACAGAGTCACGAATAACCTCTGAGCACTGCTAGGTGTGGCCCCCAACCACCCCAAAAGAATTAAACAAGAAATGATTTTTCACTTAGATAGAATTATATGAAAATAACATAATGCTTAAAATAGTGACAAATATTCAAATTGTACACATTAATAACAAGTTTTTATTTTGCTAAAACATATTTTATTTAGACACCATTACTTACAATACTGTCAGTAGCATTATGTCAGGCACACACACTAGACCACTCTAGATCCAAAGAGGAAAATTAATCACAACTGCTTAATATATTACAGAATTCCTGATTGAATCCTAGTTTAAGAAAATGTTGTAAAAGAAATTTTGGGGTCTCGTATATATATATGTATGTATGTATGTATATATACATGGTGCCAGTGATCTAACACAGGCTGGCTCTGTGTAAGGTAAGGGCCTTAAGTCCTATATTATCTCTGTGGCTCCTCCTCTATTTTATAAGATTTTTAATGAAAATTTAGAGAAAAAATTTTAAACATACAAAATACTACTATATGAAAATCTGAATATTATCCACCTAAATCTAACATTGATACCTTTGCTATATTTTCATTGTCTGTATGTGTACATATACATAGAACCATTTGAAACTAGGTAAACTGAGTATGCTACTTCAGCTATAAATACTTCAGTTAGTGTCTTTTACAATTAAGAGCATTATCAGAATAAGAGAACTATTGTTAGGGCCTGGGGAGATAACTCAGTATTTTTGCAAGCCATGCATCCAGCACTGGTTCAATTCTTAGCACCACAAGGGCCCCTGAGCAACATAAGAAAGCCTTACACCTATATTCATTGCAGCACTATTTACCATAGCAAGACTCTGAAACAGCCAAGATACCCTTCAACAGATGAATGACTAAAGAAACTGTGGTACATATACACAATGGAATATTATGCAGCTGTCAGGAGAGATGAAGTCATGAAATTTTCCTATACATGGATGTACATGGAATCTATTATGCTGAGTGAAATAAGTCAGAGAGAGAGAAAAAAACACAGAATGGTCTCACTCATCTATGAGTTTTAAGAAAAATGAAAGACATTCTTGCAATAATAATTTTCAGACACAAAGAGAAAAGAGCTGGAAGTCACAGGTCACCTCATGAAGCTCACCATAAACAGGGATGAGTTTAGTTATAGAAATAACTACGTTTTGAACTATCCTAATAATGAGAATGTATGAGGGAAATAGAAAGCCTGTCTAGAGTACAGGCGAGGGTTGGTTGGGAGGAGGGAGATTTGTAACATTGGTGATGGGAATGCTGCACTGGTGATGGGTGGTGTTCTTTACATGACTGAAACCCAAACACAATCATGTATGTAATCAAGTTGTTTAAATAAATAAATAAATAAAAAAGAAAGCCCTGAGAAATTCTGTGTTGGCCCAGATGGTTCTCAATACTATAGAACCTAAGCAGCCCTACACCTGAAGCACTGGTGTAGTTCGCTGAAAACTGCCAAAGTGGCCCAGATCCCAGAGAATCCTTTAGCAATCCCAACCTTCAAAAACTAGTATTTAATATCCTAGGAAATTCACAATAATTTTTCAATATAAGCGAATTCTCACTTAATATTCAAATTTCTCCAAGATCCCAAAATTTCTTTTACAGCATTTTCTTAAACAAGGATTCAATCAGGAATTCTATAATATATTAAGCAGTTGTGATGAATTTTCCTCTTTGAATCTAGAGTGGTCTCTATCTTATTAAGACAATAGTAAGATATTTCCTATCTACCTTTCCTTTCCTATTCACCTTTTCCTTTCCTATTCAGAAACGAGGGAGAAAGTTGATAGTTATCTGATTATTTTACCTTGGTGTCATTTACCATCTTTCACTATCCACTCCATTTATGAGAAGTAGGCTTAAAGGTTTGATTCAATTCAGGACAACTTTTTTTTTGGCAAGACCATTGCTTAAGAAGTACCTAACATAAGTCTACCCTGACTGCTGCTAGTAAGTGAGGCCCAACTTTCTCTTGTAAAACTGTATTTTCTCATTAGTAAGTTAACTGCAGGTTAATATCTGTCTTGTTAATGGTCCTTGCCTCTATCAATTATTACATTGAGAAAATAGAAATAGTGACTGCTTGTTCTCTATTTATGCCCCATGTACTAGCTAGAATTGTAGTGTAAGGAAAGAGTTTCTTAGGCTGAATTCATTGTACAGTGGTTAGTGCTCTCACCTTGTGCACTACTGACTCAGGTTGGATCCCTGATACTGTACATGGTCCCCTTAGCATAGCCAGGAATCATAAATAAGACCTGAACCCAGAGGCAAAAGTAAGCCCTGAACATTGCCAGCCCTGAAAATTTATCTCAAAAATAAAAGTAACAACAACAAAAGAATTTCTTCATCTACTAGGAATGAAATAGACTTAATCTCTCAAATACAGGATAAAATGCATTTATTTACATTAGCAGAGTAGGGGTTAGTGAAAATTAGTTTTCTTTGCTTTTGTTTAAAATATTATAATAATTATTGATAAAAGATCCTCCACTATACATATCTTTTTATTGCATTCTTCCTAACAAATTAGAGTTACTGCTTCCTTTTCCACTACTGAGTACTGCACCTGTATTTATCTGACATTATTAAGAGAGATTATAGTTTTAAACTGCAGTTGGTAATGGAAAAAGATTTGTAAGAATGCTTTTCCCTTAGAAAATACTTGTACATATTTGTTCTGAGGTACTGAAACAGCACCTGTCTAAGACAAAAAAAAAAAAAAAAAAAACGCCCTGAGACTCATTACTTGGTAAAATGCCAGTTCAAGCTGTTATATCAGATATTATAAAATATGAACACTAACTTTTCCATTTTTCCACCCTCAGTTTCCCTAATTACTATGGACTTTTGGAGAAAACAGGAACAGGAAGATGATAATAATTAACAACTAAAGTTTCCTTAATTAAAGGAATTGTGTTGATTACTTAGTTTCATCATACATTCAGTGTAATCATTAAAAGAATATTTTTCTTTTATGCTCAAGGCAATAAACAGACTGAATTCTGAGGCACTTGAATCAAAGGTGAGTTTGGGCAGCCAAAGAGCCTAGGCAGCTCTCTTAGTAAAAGGCAATGACACTGTTCCCTAAAGTGCTGAAGTGGGGAGGGGTGGGTTCTCAGCTGTGGTTTCTCTCCTTATCTAATAGTTCACAGGAAGGGGCCCCTGAAGGGTCTGACTGAGTCTTGGTTTACATATCCTGAATAAGCAACTGAGGTTAGAGAGGTGAATTGTCAGGATCAGACTTGGTTCTAGGAGGCCAGCTCCTGGGCATGTTCTCAGACAATATTTCATGGAACTGGATAACTTGTACTGTGCAAACAAAAGGGTGTAAATGGGCCCTGAGAATAATGCAGAGGACTAGAGCACATTTTCCATGTGTTCGGACCATGAATTCAATCTTTGATATGGCATAACCCTTCCTTGATCACCCCATTCTGACTCCTCCCAGTTACTTGGAGCAGCAACTGGGGGCTCTAAGCACTACTGAGTGTGATCTCTTCTCAACCAAGGGCAGCACTAAACCAGGCCACATAATCTAGAAGAATACTACCTAAAAGGAGACCTCAGGCCCCTGGACATTACAGGAAAAATTTCTACCCCAAGATTTCTTAGAATGAATGAAGTGGCAGTGATTGGCCTGGTGGTGTGTTAAGTGGAGGGGAGAGGAACTGAAATTTCTTCACCCTGCCATTCTGATAGGACTGATAGTACTGTATTATTAGAATGCTTACATAACTAAGTTAGTTGAGGTTTATTTCAATATTGTATTTTTCTATCTAAAAATATACTCCACTCCTCCATTAATTGCCATATACTTTAGAGTTTTGAGTCATCATTTTTATTTGTTTGAATTTTTTGGGCCACACCCAATGACACCCAAGGTATACTTTTGGCAGGCTCAGGGGACCATATGGGATACTGGGATCAGATCCAGGTCAGCCACGTGCAAGGCAAAGTCCTACCTGCTGTGTTATTGCTCCAGCCACTGAGTCATCATTTTTAATACCCAGGAGCAAAGAGCTGTCCTTAGAATACTTTCCATATTCCCACAATTATTGATCTATACACATTTGTAATGTAGATATATTAAAAGTGGATTTTAGTAAATTTTATTTTATAGAAAGTCATATATTTATCTAGAGTTACAAAATCATTGTGCAAAGTTGTTTATATCACTTACCCACATTTATGGTCCCAATACTTTTTGTTTCTAATATTTGTCTTTTTTGAGTCAAGATCTATTTTTATTAAAGATTTCAAAGAATATATTTTTGAATCAATCCATATACTGTTATTAATCAAGTCTACTTCTTTCTGAAAATATAGTACACTAGGCTTTTACTTAATGGGATCCTGTCTTCCTTGGATTTATTTTTATGCATTTTTCACTGTTATTTTTTGCAGTGCCAGCGTTGTCTCACTTCTTGATTCCCTGAGCATTGCTTGGGAGCCACCCAGCTCCACCAGTAAAACCCTCTTAGTTTATTTCTTTTTAATCATTTCCTAATATATACATTAAAACCATATATTCTTCTTTTTCAAAAAACTATTAGTTAATGTGTAACATGATAATCTATTCATCTCTTCTAAATACCTTTATTTCAATCTGATTTGTAGCATGTAAAAACCTATTCAGGACAATTCATATTTTCACACTGGCTAGATTTATTTTTCCTATCCTCAGTTGTCAATTTCTAATTTCATATCACACAATAAGTTTTCACTGTGGGCAGCATTGATATAACATCATCACCCACAACCATTTCATCTGAGCACCTCCCTGATGTAAACCTAAGTGACATCCGTATGATCTGCTAAGCTCACATCTAATTTCTATTTTTTTTATTTAAATCAATGTCTAATGCCATTGAAAGTATTACACTTATAATGTTATGGTTTAAAAGGGTAGTCACTCTTTCTGTTCATAGTTTTCCCTCTGTATGCTTCATGAGAAATGAGTCTCTCAGATTAAGCCCAAACTTCAACATAACTAATCTTCCCCTGCGATGATTCATACTCTGCCTGATTTTCTTTGTTGAGGATGAATGAAATCTTTTACTAGAGAGGCATGCAAGTGAGCTCACACTGTCACCTTTTCCAGCCTTCCTTCAGCAGAGTACAGTGTTTGAGGTTTATGATTTGCATTAGCAGGCAAAATGGCATCCCTGTCTAACTAGACTATCAAAAGAGATATTAAATTCAGATGGTCTCAACTAAGGTTATGCCAGCCTAGAAAGCAAGAATAGAATTTATTTAATACAATGACCCTATTGATTTTAATTTAGTTAATGTATGTTTAAAGGGATTTCTGGGTGATTCTGATGTAATTTATTGAAAACTACTATTTTAACAAATTTAGTTAAATTAAAAAATGGCAACAGAAGCATCAATGTCCATTCTTTAATATTCCTGACGCTTGAAATTTCCTGCTCTATAGTCCAATCTATATAACACACAATATGTTCTGATTGAATAAATAATACAATATCAAATAAATTCAACTATTCTTATTCATCTCTAGATTTCCCTGGAGTGACTGCAATCAATACCATTGTTTCCACTCCACCATTCTTCGCATTAAACTCCTGAAACAGGCAGTCATCAGATATTGCATTGGATCAATTCCTGGCACCACAGTTTCTCAAGCATTTCCTTAGAGGCCACATAAGAATCTATGGGATAAACTGGGTCATTCCTAGCACTACAAGGTGGAACAGTGCCATATCTTTAGACCTTTGTATTCAAATGCCACACCAACTGGTCTATAATTATCTTTAAGGTCCCCAAATCTCCTGCATGTTGTGTTCCCTGTGTGAGAAGATCACACGGAGCATTTTTTAATTGGAGTAATTCTGGGTGGAGATGTTCACTCAAAGACCAAAGTTTAGTCAAGTCACAAAGTTTGAAATTTTTATTCTTAACCAGTCATCTTTCAGAGAGAGGATATGAGCTAAAAATTAAATAATTAGTTGACCACACTTTAATGGGGAAGGCTTCATAAAATGCCAATATTGAGATGTAGATAATCTCATCTGAGTTCTGCCCTAGGGCTGCTCCCAGAGGATACCCTTTCTCTTGATGTGCCTGACATCACTTCATCATACCCTTTAATAAAATGCTAAATGTATATGTTTCTCTAAGTCTTGCAAAACTTCTCTACAAAGCTAACCAAATGATCCTGGGAATTTGAATTAACCAAATTGGCTAAAATGTAGTAAGAACCTGGTGAGCTATTACTTGCCTTTTGTATCTAAATTGGGAGAGATAAGTCTTGTGGGTCTGAGCCCTTATTTCTGGGGTCTAATATTACTTCCAGGAAGATCGTATCAGAATTTTTGCATGCTTTTTTTTGGGGGGGGGGTCACACCCGGCAGTGCTCAGGGGTTACTCCTGGCTCCACACTCAGAAATTGCTCCTGGCAGGCACGGGGGACCATATGGGGCACCGGGATGCAAACCGATGACCTTTTGCATGAAAGGCAAACGCTTTACCTCCATGCTATCTCCCGGGCTCCCGCGTATCAGAATTAAAGTAATTTTTTAGTACCAGAGCATTCCTGAGAATTGGGGTGGGTTAATAAAATCGTCACCCATCTGGTAATCATTTGATGTCACAAGTGGTGTGTTGTGTGACTAGTAAAGAAGACATACAGAAGCGAAAAGCACAGTGGTTTTCTTCCTCACAACTCTCTTAGTTCATAAATGCCTTTGACCAAAGCATGGGTGGTAAAGAAAGCTTGATTTGAAAGACTGATTTGGTGGCATTGGTGACAACAATCAGAGATAATACTTTGGAATATTTTTCTGTTAAGATATAAGTAGATTAGTAAAACTATAAGTAGAAGTCAAGGGAGATTTTTCGATTTTTCGACAGAAGGATTATTACATTTATATGATGATGAGAATGACTCAGTCTACATGGCAATCAGATGGAGAACAGAGGAAGAATTGGCATTTAGTTTCCCTGAGCAAGTAAAATAAGTTTGCATCTAGAGAATTGGTTTTAATAAGAACACAGATGACTCATTTGTAATGCCAAGAAAGAGGTAGAAAATCTTGAGCTAACCAAGGAATGTATTAGTGCAGGTAGAAGAGCTGTGGAAGTCCTTTGGTAATAGTTTCAAGTGTCTCCATAAAGTAGAGAATTAGTTGTTCAGTAATTCCAAAACTAACCTTGTTACTTAGGTTTATTACCCTCTGTAGCAAAGTGACAATGTCGATCAGTTCTTCTTTTAAATATTCCCGTTCCTTTTCATTTCTGAGACAGTAAATTTGTAACATCCTCTTCTTCCTCAATTTCTTCTGAAGATTCTTCTCTTTCTATATTTTTATTAGAGGCACCTAAGATCTCAGTCCTTCTGTGAGTGTGGTAGACATTATTAGCATTCATTCTACCATCTGGAGCTATGCTAACTAACTATCTTTTCTAAATACCACTACTATGCTTCTAATATAAATTTTCTATATATAATTCTAATAGGATGCTAATAAACCAGACCATGGGACTATTTCTGACCAATTAGCTGCACAAGAGTGATGAGAATCTGTTCTAATCTGAAGCATTCAGTAGGGTGTTATTCTCCCTCCATAAACATGAGTAAGAAGCACTTGCATTTCAGAAAATACAACTACAAGATGGTAGAATCTCTTAAAGTCTGGAAAACAGAAGTCAGTGAGTTGGGGAGTAACCTAACAAAGAAAATTTTGGCATAAAGAGAGCTTCTTTATGGTAAGACACAAATTTAGGAGTTATGCCACCATAATTCTCCCAAACTACTAAATAGCATAGTGATTTAACCAAGTGATTCTCAAGTTTGCACCTTAGAATTCTTTCCACTCTTAAAAAATTAAGAACCTACTCTAAGCAATAGTATGACAGGGCAAGCACTTGCCTTGTATGCAGCCAATTTGCATTGGATCCCGGGTATTCCATATGGTCTCCTGAGCAGAGTCAGAAGTAAGCCCTTACCACCAAAAGGTGTGGCTCTAAAAGCAAAGAAAAAAATTAAGAGACTCCTTGATGGGAGAGATAACAGAGGGTGAAGGTGCACATGTCTAACCCAGATTTAATCTCTGGCACTGCTTATGATTCCCCCAGAACAAAAGTACATAGCCAAAAATAAGCCCTGTGCACTATGCCCCCTGCCCACCCTGCCTCTCTCTCTCTCACACACACACACACACAAATTGAGGACCCCCATAAATTTTTTATTGAAGGTCATTATTTCCACATACCATTTAAGAAAATAAAATTGAGACATTTATATTTACTAATTCATTTAAAATAGCAATAAATGAGGTATAAGTTAGCAAAGTATTATATAAAACTAATTTTGAAAAAAATTAATGAGATAAGTGCATCGTTATAAATTTTTGTAAATTTTCTAACTTAATAGAAGACAATTGGTTTCTCATATGTCTTTTTGTTAAGGATATGGATAAAATTAGGCCTTTCACAAATATGTACCTAGAAAAGGATAGGGTATCTAAATAGATTTTGTTCATAACTATTACTTTTCTTTCTATGTGACCAAAATCCATAAGAAACTATATGAGCAACTTAACAGACTCTTACATAAAGTTATATTGACATATACTTTGAATGTATATCTTATACATGACTGATTTTTGTGATATATTATCATCAGTTTTACTTTTTGAAAGACGAAGATTTTAGTACAGTTTGATTACTAACGTAAAAATCTGAATTAACCAGGAATTTTAGAGAACAATCCAAGAGACTTGATGCCAAAAGAAACTTGAATACAACCACATTTATGAAAGACAGATTTTGAAGGAACTCAAATGTGAAACCAAAAACATTGTGAACACAGTAAAGTTTGTCAAAATCAAAATCCCTAATGAGTAAGCACTATTTAGCACTCTGGGCACATAAACTTATGACAAAACCTTACTATAAAGCACTGGAGATGTTTTTTTTTTTTTTTTGTTTTGTTTTTTGTTTTTGTTTTTGTTTTTGGGTCACACCCGGCAGTGCTCAGGGGTTACTCCTGACTCCATGCTCAGAAATTGCTCCTGGCAGGCACGGGGGACCATATGGGGCACCGGGATTCGAACCGATGACCTTTTGCATGAAAGGCAAACGCCTTACCTCCATGCTATCTCCCGGGCCCCATCACTGGAGATGTTTAGATGCCAAAAATACCAACAGGATATTGAATCAAGAATCTTAATTCAGACACTCCAGAAATTTATATCCCTAAGAGTCCTGGATATGATAGTTTAATGAGGTCCCCAAAATGTATGAGTAAAGGGTCTTAAAGATTTATGACTACAATAACTAGATTCGAGAGCCCATTCATTAAAATCACCCAAAGGCATAAAAACTCTGGGGCCAAAGTGACGGCACAGTGGTAGGGTGTTTGCCTTGCATGTGGCCGAATCAGAACAGATCCGAGTTCGATCTCCGACATCCCATATAGTTCCCTGAACTTTCCAGAAGTGATTTGAGTTAAGAGCCAAGAATAACCCCTGAGCACTGCCAGATGTGACCCAAAACAAACAAACACACACACACACACACACACACACACACACACACACACACACACACAAAAAAAAACCTCTCAGACCTCACTGTATTTCCATGTTCAGGTAGTGTCTGTGTCTGTGACTGGTATATCTATGTGTTCCTCAGAAATGGAAAAAAAAAAAGGTGGTAACAGAATTAGACCCAACTTGTAAAATTATATAATCGTGAATGAAGAAATTATTACTCTTGGGGCAAGAAGTTTAGAAGTCAGGACACTTGCCTAGCATGCAGTATACCCCATCCATATTCCTGGCACTATATGCTACCCCATCCCCACAGCATTGCTGGGCATAGCTCTGGAGACCTTCAAGCATCTCTGGAGTAACCAAGGTAGTCTGACACATCAAGACTTGAATAACTACATTCTCAACTGAGTTTTGAAGCATAGTCCACATTGATCAAGAATCCCTGGAGTCAGCCCTGAAACTCCTGGACATATTTTGGCTCCATTCCTTTCTCCAAGCAACAAGAAATAAAAACCATTCTTTAGTGCTTTAAAGTAAAGGCCACTTATTGCTCCTTCAATAAACTTCCTTTTCCATGTTTCTGTAGCTAATTTTTCTTTGTCTGAGGCTAACTCAGAAATCACTGCACCTTCAACTGCCCATTCACCTTTAAGTTCCTAAGCCTGAGAGTAGGGGTGCTTTCTCTTATTCTCTAATGACTATAAATGGCAAGTTTTCATTATCGTCTAGTCAATTCATTAGATATTCATAAGTAAAATGTCAACAGGATGAAAGACATATCAAAATATGCTTAG
Organism: Crocidura indochinensis; assembly: GCA_004027635.1. Taxonomy (NCBI): domain Eukaryota; kingdom Metazoa; phylum Chordata; class Mammalia; order Eulipotyphla; family Soricidae; genus Crocidura; species Crocidura indochinensis. The sequence goes on from PVKC010004741.1 coordinate 30,701, forward strand.
AGAAGAAAACTATGCTAAGGTGACATTTCTCTACTATGAAGAATATATTTTTATATTAAATGCTTGTCTTTTTAAAATCAAGCATCACTTTTTTTGCATTTCATCTAGTATGAAATTCACCTTTTTAAAGTATATAATCCAGTGACTGTGAGTATATTTACAGAGATCTGTAACGAGCACCATTATTTTTAGAAAAAAACTTTATTACTTAAAAAAGAACACTGTAGAAGCTGGAGCAATAGTACCGTTGGTGGGTGTTTTCCTTGTATGTGGCCAATCTTAGTTTGATCCCCAATATCACATAGTCCAAATCTATCTTAAGTTCTTATTAGATACCAATTTCCCAGAACTTAAAATAATGAGTAGACAAAGTAATGAGAAAGTTCTAGGGTCCTCAAAAAAACCAGTTCGAGCACACACATATAATGACCATCATTTTTTAAAATCTGGTGCTGCTTGAAACATTATTTTAATAACAATAAGAGAAGCATGCTTTTCCATGGTATAAAGACAGAAATTTTAGATAAAAATGTTTTTGTACAATCTATTAATTTTTATTATCAACATAAAAATATAAATATATGAAAGGCATCAATTTTCTATCCTTATCTCTATTCTCCCATTTCCAAATTATTTTTAAGTAGGGCAAACAATGCAAAGGAACACTAACGGTTGACATTTCAATATTCAATTTGCAAAGATTGAATAGTAAAGTCATAGCTATTTTTAACAGGAGAGGAAATGATCATTTTTTGAGGTCTAACCACACGCAACTGGCTTGTTTTATTGAGCCATAGAATTAACAATGTGAAGGCAGAAGGGACCAGGGATTGGGAAGAAAACTCTCCCCTTCCCAGACATGCCCACCACCCCAAATCAAAAATAACCAACTATAGGGAGCATTGGAGCCGATGACAGAAGTGGGAGGAGACACAGAGGTGAGGGCAACAGAGACCATGTATGCTGGGAGGCCAAGTGCTTTCTTAGTTCCTGAATTTTTTTTTCTATATAAGTAAATGTGGCCCATAAATTGTTGTATAAAAGAGTCACTTTTTTCTTTTCATAAACTTCTTTGCTTCCTTCAAAAGCTCTTCCACATCTTCCTTCTCTTGGTCTTCTTTTCCTGGTTCCCAGTCAGAATCTTCATCGGTTGGTTCATATTCTTCTTCCTCATCATCTATAAAGCTGTCATTTAGGTCATACTCATTGGGCTGCCCAACATTATCACTGTCTGTATCTGAAATGCTTTTCGCTACAAAACAAAAGTTTGGTCCATATTACATTAACCACCACTCAACTGAGGTTAAAAAGCTTACTATAAAATAAACATCTTTCTTATCAAGAAAACTTTTACTTAGTACATAGATAGCCACTACACATTTCTAAAAACAGTATTAAAATTTGTTGTTACTTATTATAACTTTCCCTATTATGAGGCTTCTGAGACTAAACTGTCCCAAGGTTCACATATGTATAAATTATATAAAAACTCACTAAATATATGAATAGACATATAATGAATCATTTATAAAGCAATTGCTGCGCCGCTTAGTTTTACAGAAACCCTTATTAAAACCTACAGTTTTGATTATAGCCTGGAATTAATTTAATGAATTATCTGAGACACTTACTTAAATCCTTCCAATTGAATGGGTTTTCAACTTTTATGAGCCATGCTTTAAAGTCCTTTATCTTTTTTGTTTGTTTGTCTTGTTTTTTGGACAACACTTGGTAGTGCTGAGAGTTTACTCCTGGATCTACACTCAGCAATTACTCCTGGCTGGGAGGACCATATGGGGTGCCTTGGATTGAACCCGCGTCCGTCCTGGGTCAGCTGCATGCAAGGCAAACACTCTACTGCTGTGCTACTACTCTGTCCCTCCCTTTATCAGTTTTTAGAAATTCATTTGGTTGTTCATTTGTTGAAACAGTGGGTTTTTTTTTTGTTGTTGTTTGTCAATTTGATTTTGGATTATAACCTGGCAGTGATCATGCTTACCACTGGCTCTGTGCTCAGGAATCACTCCTAGCCGGGCTATGGGATCATATGTGGTGCTGAGGTTAGAATTCAGGCTGGTCCATAGTATAATTCCATATATGTATATAAGGCAACTGCCCTACCTCTTATATTACTGCCCTAACCCTCCCACTTATTTTTTAAAAATATTATATCCATAAAATGATCATCTGATATTTATATTTATACATTCATGTTCTTTTAAGAAAAAGTTCAGTATCAATGGAACTTGATATAGCAAGTATTTCACCATCCTCATTTTTTCCACCTAAGAACTGGAATTTTGTGCTTATAATGAAAGCAGTGGAAGACCTGAAATCACAGCATAGGGCAAAAGTCAGCTCTAGAATTCAGCTTTGTTCTGTTAGTGGTTAATATGGTATTTCTAAGACTTCTTTCCTTGTCACAGTACCAAAGATTAAACCAAAGCCTCACAAAAACATACTAACACATCATTAACATCTCTTACAGGGTTTGAAATAATAATATAAAATTATCTTTGTGGGATTTATTAACAATACCTCTTGCAGCAAACTTGGTTAATATTAAATATTCCATATAACAAATGCAATCCACATGGGAATTTATTTTTTTTCCCTTCCACTAAAGGTACTTTTAGGGAAAACAATATCTATGCTTCAGGATAAACAGGTGCCATAGAAATAAAAAAAATGTTGACTTACTTAAAAAGTCTCCTGCATCTATGGAACTTATTTTTTATTTATTAGGATTTTGGGTCATGCCTGGTAATGGTCAGGGTATACTCTTGGCTCTGCACTCAACTTATCTGCTATTCTATCTCTCTGGTCACTGTAGAACTTACTGATCTAGATTATTATATAAGTTTCTAAATCATGGTAACAATCTCAGGAATGACTAGTTCTTAACTAGAGACAAAAATCCTGTCTTTATTATAACAAATACATGCTTCTGTGCCAAAGAAAGCCAGAGAGCAACAACAGTAAGAACAATACCCCCTTCACATATATTCTTCCACTGGGCAAGCTGAAACATATAGCCTCATATCTGACCACCAGGATTTAAAGTGATGAAACTAGTGAAGTATACATAAACTCTGCCATACCATTTCTTGCCACATAAAATATTAAAGCTTGTAATAGAAGGCAGTTTGTTGGGTTAAAGAAGACATGAGGAATATATCACAGAAAATTTCAAGTCAAGACTTTGGTACAATATAAGATGTAGCAGTCGGTTTTATTTTAATTATTTGCAATGATTAGTTATAATTTTTAGGTAGCTGTAACTTTCAATAGATGCCCATATAAATAAATAAACTATATCAAGATTTTGTAAGAAGTCACACAATTTTCTTATGGTTACTTCCTTTGAAATATAATTGTTGAGTCTGTATGTCTGAAATGACCTCTACATTAAAGGACACAAACACAAAACCAAGATTTATTAAATGAACTACATATGGACTTGGAAAAAGAAATACAGAAGGTACATCAGAAGGACATAAACAAGGTTGATAATTGCCCTGTTCCTATTCCTCTTCTTTCTCTTTCCCTCAGACCTCGTTTTCTACTGGTAACTCCTATGGTTCTGAAAAGAGTGACCCCATTCAAGCCACAGAAGTGGTTCACACTAAACAGTGATTTAGTTCAAGTAAGAATGCTTTAAAGACAGTTAAAAAAAAGGTGAAAGAAATCAGTTCTGGATAAGAATACATCTTTAAAGACAAAATGATGAAAAGAAACTGTATATAGTGACATCATTGATGATCCAAAGCAGTACATTCTACATAAATCCAGTCTTAGTTCTAGACTTTTCAGTATCAGTAAGTTTTCAATATAATTTAGGCTAGGTGAAGATTGTATTTTCAGATACTTTTAATAAAAGAAGGATCCAAAAAGGCACAAGGATAAAATCTATATTGTTGGAGATTGATTATAGAAAAAAACTGCAATATAAAAATATATAACTTTTCCATTAAAAATATAAAATAATTCAACTTGCCTCTATGTGGATGCAACCAGAGGGCAACAGGTCATGTGAAGTCAGTTTGAAGAAAAGGAACAGACATAGAAAATCTCTCTTATGTGTGGGATATTAGAAAACATAGAAAGAAAATAACTAATGGCCAATGGCAATAGAACCTGAGAGTAGGCCTATGGGATTGAATTTAGCAAGGGTGAGGGCAGGATGTAACAGTAGGTGGAAGGGGGCATGATG